>CM035799.1:7290975-7405975 GCA_020466265.1 Siphamia tubifer
AATATGAGGAATATGAGGAAGATACAAGGTATGCTTCTGGAGTCTAAAAAAATATATTGATTGATTGATTGATTAGTTGATTGGTTGATTGGTTGATTGATTGATTGGTTGATTGATTGATTGGTTGATTGATTAATTGATTGATTGATTGATCGATCGATCGATTGATTGGTTGGTTGGTTGATTGATTGGTTGGTTGATTGATTGATTGGTTGGTTGATTGATTGATTGGTTGATTGATTGATTGATTGGTTGGTTGGTTGATTGATTGATTGATTGATTGATTGGTTGATTGATTGATTGGTCAGTTGATTGATTGATTGATTGATTGATTGATTGATTGATTGATTGATTGATTGATTGATTGATTGATTGATTGATTGATTGATTGATTGATTGATTGATTGATTCTTTAATGACCACACTGCAAGCAGGTGGAATTTGTTTCCAGTACGGCATGGTACAGGTTCCAAACATGCAACATATAGACTAGTAACACAGAGACAAATATGGACATCACACATGTAAACACATGGACAGTCCTAATATCAAACAGTTCCAGTCCATGTTCAGTAGGTTATCTGCAGACACTTCTCCCTCACTATAATGCTGTTCACCTTTCACAGCTTCACTGTTTAACAGATGTTTTTTTTTGCAGTGTATGAATGTATATTCTGTACATTTACATGGTGTTTTTTTTTTTATTCCAAATGATTTATTCCAAATCAAGTAATTTGGAATTAAAGCTATTTCCTTTGTGTTTACATGGACATGTTAATTTTGAATAAACGTTTACATGAAAAATGGGTTTATTCCACTCTAGTCATTGTGTCCACTTCCTGTTTTGCTTTCGTTACAACTATCAACATGGAAGACTGGATACTACATGCTATATTTAATTCTTCCAATGCTCTAACCAAATACTTTACTTCGCTGTGACTCCAATGCTTGCTTCGTACAACCACTTCAGAAAATGTTACTACACTAATGTCGGCAGCACAGAATATGTGCATGCAGGTGTGACGACTTATGTAGTTATGACAAGACCAAGAACATGCGCAGAATGACAGGAAGAAGATGTTAAAGCAGAATTAACTGTTTACATGGGACAGGTCCTGGGGAGTCACATCCACTTTTCCTCCCACACTAGTGTCCAGATGACACTCATTAAGGCTAACAGAAGACTGAAAAAAATACTTTTAACTATTTTTCCTAGACGTTTAAACTGTAAAGCTGTAATAAACCAGGAGGGTTAAATCAGACTAACATGTGCAGTTAGATAATGAGCTCTGATCATTAATGATTATTCATCTGTGTTGATATTTAAACCAGTCTGTTACTATAACACCAATGACTTTATTCTGTTTGACATTTGATTTCTACTGGTAACAAACAAATGACCATTTTTATATGAGACAGTACCTGCGTCACAGAGGACTGTCACACTGAACAGGATGAGAAAAAGCCAGAAATAGCTCAGAAACAACTTCCTAATCAATCAGTGACTCCACAATGAGATTAATGGAAGGGATTATAGAAGCTAACGATCAATACAGCACTTAGAAGAAAGGACAGATGCAATCAGGGCTTTCTTTCTTTCTTTCTTTCTTTCTTTCTTTCTTTCTTTCTTTCTTTCTTTCTTTCTTTCTTTCTTTCTTTCTTTCTTTCTTTCTTTCTTTCTTTCTTTCTTTCTTTCTTTCATTCTTTCGTTCTCTCTTTCTTTCATTCTTTCTTTCTTTCATTCATTCTTTCTTTCTTTCTTTTTCTTTCTTTCATTCTTTCTTTCTTTCTTTCCTCCTTTCTTTCTTTCTTTCTTTCTTTCATTCTTTCTTTCTTTCTTTCTTTCATTCTTTCTTTCTTTCTTTTTCTTTCTTTCATTCTTTCTTTCTTTCTTTCATTCATTCTTTCTTTCTTTCATTCATTCTTTCTTTCTTTTTCTTTCTTTCTTTCTTTCTTTCTTTCTTTCTTTCTTTCTTTCATTCATTCTTTCTTTCTTTCTTTCATTCTTTCTTTCTTTCATTCATTCTTTCTTTCTTTCATTCATTCTTTCTATGATTTATCAGATTGAATGTCTGAAGCAGATACTTTTTAACCCTTGTGCGGTCCTTCGGGTCAAAGTGACCCGGTGGTTCACAAATGTACCTTTTTATACGTACTGTAGGATGCCATTGCTTACTACTGAAAACAGTAATATATCCTTGGGGGGTGATGAGTCTATGGAACTGAACTTTGGAATCTGGGTTTTTAAGACCCGATTGTAGGACACAGCCAGTGTGCCTTTTACGAAGGACCGCGCAAGGGTTAAATAAATGTAGAACAGTCTTATTAGACACAGACTTTATAACAGTTCACAATAATTCTCTCCAAACCTCCACCTCATACCATGTACATGTGAAACCAATTGTGAACGATAAATATATAAAAATCCACAATAAAAGAGTAAAATTAAAAAATTAAACTATAAAAAAATTTTAATTATGAAAAACAACTATAAAAACAGATTTTTTCAAATTCACTATAAAAAAAACTAAATTATGAACTACACGTATGAGAAAAAAATAAACTATAAAAAACACCTAAATATGAAATACAACTATCAACAAAATAAACCCAAAAATGTATTATGCAATACAACTATTTAAAAAAAAACTATATAAAATGTAATTATGAAAAACAACTATTAAAACAGATTTTTTCAAATTCACTATAAAAAAAACTAATTATGAACTACAACTATTAAAACAAATCAAACTATGAAAAAAAAACCTAATTATGAACTACAACTATTTAAATTAATTCTTATGAAATACAATCATTCAGTATGTGATGACTCATGTGCTTCATACAAAGCCAGAGTGTTTGATGGGTAATTTTCTGCATCTTCTCAGATACTGATTTACATATTTAACATTCTGCTCAACAGATCATGAGGAAACAACAATGTTCCTCTGTGTCAACCTTTAAATATGACATAAACATTTTACATGAAAAATAATAACAGAAGACTTTGCTTCTTCTCTGTTTTTTACAGCGACATCTACTGGAGACACAAAGAACAACACTCTATTTACTCACATTTTCTTTCTTTCTTTCTTTCTTTCTTTCTTTCTTTCTTTCTTTCTTTCTTTCTTTCTTTCTTTCTTTCTTTCTTTCTTTCTTTCTTTCTTTCTTTTTCTTTCTTTCTTTCTTTCTTTCTTTTTTCATTCTTTCTTTCTTTCTTTCTTTCTTTCTTTTTCTTTCTTTCTTTCTTTCTTTCTTTTTTCATTCTTTCTTTCTTTCTTTCTTTCTTTCTTTCTTTCTTTCATTCTTTCTTTCTTTTTCTTTCTTTCTTTCTTTCTTTCATTCATTCTTTCTTTCTTTCTTTCTTTCTTTCCTTCTTTCTTTCTTTCTTTCTTTCTTTCATTCTTTCTTTCTTTTTCTTTCTTTCTTTCTTTCTTTCATTCTTTCTTTCTTTCATTCTTTCTTTCTTTCTTTCATTCTTTCTTTCTTTCATTCTTTCTTTCTTTCTTTCTTTCTTTCTTTCTTTCTTTCTTTCTTTCTTTTTCTTTCTTTCTTTCTTTCTTTCTTTTTTCATTCTTTCTTTCTTTCTTTCTTTCTTTCTTTCTTTTTCTTTCTTTCTTTCTTTCTTTCTTTCTTTTTTCATTCTTTCTTTCTTTCTTTCTTTCTTTCTTTCATTCTTTCTTTCTTTTTCTTTCTTTCTTTCTTTCTTTCATTCTTTCTTTCTTTCTTTCTTTCCTTCTTTCTTTCTTTCTTTCTTTCTTTCTTTCATTCTTTCTTTCTTTTTCTTTCTTTCTTTCTTTCTTTCTTTCATTCTTTCTTTCTTTCATTCTTTCTTTCTTTCTTTCATTCTTTCTTTCTTTCATTCTTTCTTTCTTTCTTTCTTTCATTCTTTCTTTCTTTTTCTTTCATTCTTTCTTTCTTTCATTCTTTCTTTCTTTCTTTCATTCATTCATTCATTCATTCTTTCTTTCTTTCTTTCTTTCTTTCTTTCTTTCTTTCTTTCTTTCTTTCTTTCTTTCATTCATTCTTTCTTTCTTTCTTTCTTTCTTTCTTTCTTTCTTTCTTTCTTTCTTTCTGTCTTTCTTTCTTTCATTTTCTTTCTTTCTTTTTTCTTTCTTTCTTTCCTCATGTGATTCTGTTTTATTTTAAGAGTGATGAAATATTTCGACTATAAAGGACATAAATATACTTTCTTAGGTTTATATAGTTTCCAGTGTGTCATGTAAAGTCATTCTGCCATAGTTTTCCATCTCCTTTTTTATCATGTGTAAATATGTTTCTACATGTTTACTCCTGTTACCTCTGGTATATTTGTCATTTCAAAGTGCTGAGTTTATCACAGAAATCCGGGAAATCGTTTTGTAATTTGGACTCCGGGCAAACATTATTTCTTTTAGTCGTACATTTTCATGTCGTTCAACAAAGTTTAAAAAAAAAAAGGAAAAAGAAAAACCTGCACTGCAAACAACAGAAAAAAAACACAAGGAGTATGGTGTTAAAAAATAGAAAAGAAAAGAAAAGAAAAGAAAAAGAAAAAAAGAAAAGAAAAAGAAAAGAAAAAGAAAAGAAAAGAAAAAGAAAAAGAAAAGAAAAGAAAAGAAAAAGAAAAAGAAAAAGAAAAGAAAAAGAAAAGAAAAGAAAAAGAAAAAGAAAAAGAAAAAGAAAAGAAAAGAAAACGAAAAGAAAAAGAAAAGAAAAGAAAAGAAAAAGAAAAAGAAAAGAAAAGAAAAGAAAAAGAAAAAGAAAAAGAAAAAGAAAAAGAAAAGAAAAAGAAAAGAAAAGAAAAGAAAAAGAAAAGAAAAAGAAAAGAAAAGAAAAGAAAAAGAAAAAGAAAAGAAAAGAAAAAGAAAAAGAAAAAGAAAAAGAAAAAGAAAAAGAAAAAGAAAAAGAAAAGAAAAAGAAAAGAAAAGAAAAGAAAAAGAAAAAGAAAAGAAAAGAAAAAGAAAAAGAAAAAGAAAAGAAAAAGAAAAAGAAAAAGAAAAGAAAAAGAAAAAGAAAAAGAAAAAGAAAAAGAAAAAGAAAAGAAAAGAAAACGAAAAGAAAAAGAAAAGAAAAGAAAAGAAAAGAAAAAGAAAAGAAAAAGAAAAGAAAAAGAAAAGAAAAAGAAAAGAAAAGAAAAGAAAAGAAAAGAAAAAGAAAAGAAAAAGAAAAAGAAAAAGAAAAAGAAAAGAAAAGAAAAAGAACAAGAAAAAGAAAAGAAAAAGAACAAGAAAAAGAAAAGAAAAAGAAAAGAAAAGAAAAGAAAAGAAAAGAAAAGAAAAGAAAAGAAAAGAAAAGAAAACGAAAAGAAAAAGAAAAGAAAAGAAAAGAAAAGAAAAAGAAAAGAAAAAGAAAAGAAAAAGAAAAGAAAAAGAAAAGAAAAGAAAAGAAAAGAAAAGAAAAGAAAAAGAAAAGAAAAGAAAAAGAAAAAGAAAAGAAAAAGAAAAGAAAAGAAAAAGAACAAGAAAAAGAAAAGAACAAGAACAAGAAAAAGAAAAGAAAAAGAAAAAGAAAAGAAAAAGAAAAGAAAAGAAAAGAAAAAGAAAAGAAAAGAAAAAGAAAAAGAAAAAGAAAAGAAAAAGAAAAAGAAAAAGAAAAAGAAAAAGAAAAAGAAAAAGAAAAAGAAAAAGAAAAGAAAAGAAAACGAAAAGAAAAAGAAAAGAAAAGAAAAGAAAAGAAAAGAAAAAGAAAAGAAAAAGAAAAGAAAAAGAAAAGAAAAAGAAAAGAAAAGAAAAGAAAAGAAAAGAAAAGAAAAGAAAAGAAAAAGAAAAGAAAAGAAAAGAAAAAGAAAAAGAAAAGAAAAAGAAAAGAAAAGAAAAAGAACAAGAAAAAGAAAAGAAAAAGAACAAGAAAAAGAAAAGAAAAAGAAAAAGAAAAGAAAAGAAAAGAAAAGAAAAGAAAAGAAAACGAAAAGAAAAAGAAAAGAAAAGAAAAGAAAAGAAAAAGAAAAGAAAAAGAAAAGAAAAAGAAAAGAAAAAGAAAAGAAAAGAAAAGAAAAGAAAAGAAAAAGAAAAGAAAAGAAAAGAAAAAGAAAAGAAAAAGAAAAGAAAAGAAAAAGAACAAGAAAAAGAAAAGAACAAGAACAAGAAAAAGAAAAGAAAAAGAAAAAGAAAAGAAAAGAAAAGAAAAGAAAAGAAAAGAAAAGAAAAGAAAAGAAAAGAAAAGGCCAACTCATCTAGTTTTATTATAAGTTGTTGTCACTCAGTGTTAATCTGAGCAGGTTTTCCAGATGTTTACCAGATGTTTTCCAGATGTTTTCCAGATGTTTTCCAGATGTTTTCCAGATGTTTACCTCTGTTCCCACATTCTAACCTTTGCTCTGGTGTCGTTCACTTCTGTTCAGAGGAAATACGGGAACTCATTTTGTAATCCAGATTTCAAACAAACATTGTTCCCATTATTAGCACATTTTCACATCAGTCAATAAGAATAAAAACTAATATCTCCACCTCCTGTAGCCCCCCCACCTTCATACCCCCCCCCTCTATTTCTCCCATTCACACACATACAACTTCACTCTAATATAAGTAAGCAGAACTCAAAACATGTAAAGAAATCGATTGGCTCAATTATTTTCCTTTTCAAATATATTTCTTGCGGTCCGAGTTACAGGCAGGTTAGCTAAAAAATGGTCGGTTGTGGGTCATACATCGACTCATGCATCACATCGCTCAGAATTAATTTATACAGATAATATAATGTTGTTTTTTTCTCTGAGCACTTCAGGGGATATGGGGAGTGAAAAAAAATTAGGTCAAGTATTTCATGATCTAGTAATACTTTTGTGAGAGGTCAAGTGTTGTTGGATGTGGCAGCCATGTTTGGAGCCTCACGACTGTAAACAAAGATGAGATGAGATGAGATGAGAGATGATACGTTACGATAGGATAGGATACGATAAGATACGATGCGATGCGATGCGATAGGATACGATGCGATAGGATACGATGCGATAGGATACGATGCGATAAGATACGATGCGATGCGATAGGATAGGATACGATGCGATGCGATGCGATACGATGCGATGCAATGCGATGCGATACAATGCGATGCAATGCGATGCGATACGATGCGATGCGATGCGATACGATGCGATGCGATACGATGCGATGCAATACAACGATGCGATGCGATACGATGCGATACGATACGATGCGATGCGATGCGATGCGATAGGATAGGATACGATGCGATAGGATACGATGTGATACGATACGATGCGATACGATGCGATGCGATACGATAGGATACGATACGATACGATACGATACGATACGATACGATACGATATGATACGATACGATGCGATGCGATGCAATAGGATACGATGCGATAAGATACGATACGATACGATACGATACGATGCGATATACTTCATTAATCCCCATGGGGAAATTCAAAGTAGTCACCGGTCCACACAATAAAAATACATTCATATTTCATCAGTTCTTCAATAAATAAATAAACACTGGATGTAAATAGCTGTAAAATAAAAACAATTAAAAATAAATTAACATTAAAAAAAGTTATTATTAAAATTAGAATTTAAAGAAGCAGAGTTAAATATGATAGATAGAGAAGATGCAGACTTCACTAAATATATTTGTAACATCTGTAAAAGGATGTGACAGACACCAGGACACATTAAATAAGGAAGCAACGGACGGTATACAGAGAAAATGGCCATTATACACGAAGCACAGACTACGACTTATTCTGCATTTTCCCTGTTTTCACTTCCTTTATTTGTGGTGAGTGTCTACACTTCTGACCAGTTTGCAAGTTACACCTCCTTGGAGGGTCATGTGCAGTTCACAAACAGGAGGGTGACTTCAGTGGATACAGAGCATAAAGCAAGAGAACAGCAACAACATTTATCTGGACAAAAGGTAAGATAAGCTGAACTCCTTCTGTCTTAGTACCAGTAACATTTAGTTTTTACAAATCCTATTTAATGCTTCCAAATATTTAGATATTAATATTCAGATACGTTACTGTGGTATAAATATCATTTATATGCCATGCTATAGTAGAATACATGTATTCATTGAGTATGTTAAGACATTTATTACTGCTGTTTAATCAGTTTGAAAACAAATGAACAAACATGTATATAGATTTTGACTTATTGTTGATCCAAGAGGTCAGGGGTCACTCAGTCAATACCTAAAAGACTAAAAATGGAAAAACTAATGGTGATAGATCATCGGTTACTATTATTGATAGATAGCAAGAACGACTACATAGTTTTTGTTACCCCAAAATGGGTGACCTTGAAAAGATCAAACCCATATTATTATTATTATTATTATTATTATTATTATTATTATTATTATTATTATTATTATTATTATTATTATTATTATTATTATTATTATTATTATTATTATTATTATTATTATTATTATTATTATTATTATTTATTTTATTTTTTTATTATTAGCTTCATTAGCATTAGCATTATTATTTGTAAAGTGATTTTCCAAATATCTAAAACAATCACTATGTTCATTACAGTTTTGTTAAAACAAACAAATTGTGAGTTGCTCAGTTTGGCTTGAGCGTAATAGAATGATGTCACTGTCAGTGTCTTTTTGGGTAAAGACTCAGTAATTATTAACAGTGTCTGTTGTGAGCAGCCTCTGCTTCACACTGAAATTGTAAAACTACATTTCTAACAGGATGTGCGTGACATTCCTTGGATTTGCTCTTCTGATCTGTCTACCTGCTGTGCTGCGGGGTAAGAACACGGAATGCTGTTTATTTACTTTAATAAGATTTGCAGCATTCCAGTTTTTGTCTTTGCTTCAGGTCAAGATCCAGAACCACCATGTCTTAGTCCACAGCTGGAAGGGGGTTATTTTGTCGTTGTTGAAGACACTGATTCTCACGAACAAAAGCTGTTTTATGCCTGTGATGATGGACTGAAGCCAGCGGTGGAGGGTTGGTGGGGAACGTCCTCATGTCAGAACAATGCATGGGTTCCTACACCACAGTGTATAGGTAAGTGTGTTTAAATAACATTATTATTATTATTATTATTATTATTATTATTATTATTATTATTATTATTATTATTATTATTATTATTATTATTATTATTATTATTATTATTATTATTATTATTATTATATTGTTTTACTTGGTCCTCCTTTTTTACTATGTTTAGTTGTACAACTGTTTTTTTTAATTTAATATTTAGATTTTAATCTATTCTTTTATTCATGTAAAGGAATATTGGTGTCAGATCTACTTCAAAACACTGTCTGCACATTATGATCCATTCACTTTACAGGTTCTTTCTAGTGGAATATTTACTAATCCATTGTATACATGTACATAAACCAGCATATATGTGGAATAACACACCATCATATATGTTAAAAACAAGAACTAACCAGCTCTAAAATAATTTATTTTGTGATTCATCTGATTAAAGTATGTAAGATTTAACACATTTAATGTCTGATGTTTTATGAATGTTTTACTTTATAAAAAATGTATAGAGCAGTGTATCTTATTACTCATTTTGTCATATCACTGATGCTATTGTGTGATAAATATTATTATTATTTCAACAAGCCATCATTTGTATGTCTAATGATATTTTCAGAGTAAGACAAGTTACCCAGTGGTGACAAAAGTATATATTGAATCATATTGTGTCATATCATATTTTATTCTGTTTAGAGCTCTCAAAATGTTTGAGTTACAAGTTTCCTTCTAATTGTAAACTTTATTTTTTATTTTATTTATTATTATTATTATTATTAGTAGTAGTAGTAGTAGTAGTAGTAGTATTTATTTGTTTTACAATTTTTTAACTTATATTGTAAATTATAAAAACTTGCAATTAAAAAGTTGTTGAATATGTTTTTCATAGCTTTTTCTGTGTGTTTGCTTTGTTTTTGGATTTTTTGTGGGTTTTTTTTAGCTTGTTTTCTATGTATTTTTCTCCCCATTTTTTGTGTTTTTGTGTATTCTGTGGGAAATTTTAGTGCAAAAAGAACAAAAAAAAACAGCCTGTGACAGAACAGTCGAGTGACATAAAGTATTTGGATCATGTTTAATTCAAATTAATCCAAAGCAACACTGTGATTAATCTGATTAAAATGTGTGTTATTTGACAGCCCTAATTCTATTGTGTTATATCAGACTGTATTGTATCATTTTGTTTCATATTCAGTCATATTGTATGACACTACGTCATATATGGTATCATATATGAGGAGGAGACATTGGATCTCTGCTCTGTCTTTGCTCAGAGGGACTGTGCAATCCTGTGATGACACAATGTTTTCTATTGTGCAATGTTTGTCTTCTGCCTGTTTGTTTCTCTCTAGTTCTGTCACTGCTGCTCATTACTATTATTACTTTTATATTGCTTGTATATTGGTGTTTGACTACTAATATCAATTTATCACATAACTATATTAAAATATAGATATGTATACATACTGTATTGTGCATAGTATAATATTATATATTATTATATACATACATTATTATTATTATTATTATTATTATTATTATTATTATTATTATTATTATTATTATTATTATTATTATTATTATTATTATTATTATTATTATTGTGTTTTATGTACTACTTTGCCACTTGTCTCTATGAGTACTTTTATTCTCTGATTATTTAGTTATATGTTTTTTTATCATATCATAGCATAGCATAGCATAGAGTATTGTGTTAATCACACTGTATTGTGTAAAAGCATATCGAGTCACATTGTATCTATTAAGTCATGTCATTATTACATAGAAAATCATGTCATAAGATATCATATCATATTATATTGTCTCATATCATAATGTATCATCATATCATGCATCATATTATTTCATTATAGCATCATATTGTATTGTGTCATATAGTTTTTTAAATGACCCTAACTCAGTTATTTTTCACAGTACAGACAAAAAGTACACGTACCTGTTCCCCAGACCCTCCTGCCACTCACGATCAACTTTGTTTTCACCAATTGTTTACGCTTTTCCCAAAAATAGCAGTAGTTCAGCAGTATGTTCACACCTATTTTTTGCATGTAACACAGTGGAGCTGTCTATGAGGCTCACCTTTGACGTTCTTGCCACTCCTTATCGCCAAGGAAACAGTGCTCCTAGCACTATGAAATACCTGTAAAAATTAAGACTATGGGAGGAGCTTTAATAGAACTGACACTAACAAACAGGTCCCACCTATGAAGTGAACAGCACATATTTCTTCTTTTCAACAGCCACAACTCCACTTATCCAGCAAGAGACAAGCACATGGGGTACATTTCTTTCAGGAAATGTATGGAAGTCTAGTTATATATAAAATCATGTCATATATCATATCATGTAGATACATCATATATCATATTGTCTCATATCATAACACATATATTATGTCATATTGTCTCATATAGTATCACATTGTATTGTATCGAATCATATCATATCATATCATATCATAGCATAGCATAGCATAGCATAGCATTTCACATAGAACTGTGGTACATCACATCTTGTTGTGTCATAGCATATTAGGTCATATCATATATAAAACCATGTCATATCATAACCTGTGACATTATACATCATATTGTATCATATCATAAAATATCATCATGTCATTTAGTATTTTATTATATCATATCATATCATATCATATCATATCATATCATATCATATCATATCATATCATATCATATCATATGTCATCTCATATTGTGTCACATCGCACCATATTGGATTATATCATAAAATTGCCATATTGTACTTTGTACAGTCATCTCCTCACCATTACTCTTTGATATTGTGATCAGTAAATGATGCTGGTTTAACAGCAACATCAGATGTTGATTGGAATAAAGATGTATTTCATTTTTCATGCACTATTTCTCCATTTTTGGTTCTTTTTTGTTAAATAAATAGCAATTTGGTAGAATCTTGTGCATGGTCATTTGTGTTTCAGTTTAGATTTAACCCCCAAAGGGCAGATCCAAACATATCCTAACATTGAAAAATTCAATGAATTTTATGATTGATTTTGTTTTATTCTTTATCCTAGATGAAAATGCTTGCATTGCACCTGAAATCCCCAATGCCAAGTACACAGGAAACCAAAACGGCTGGCATGAGGAAGAAGACAAAATCCGAATAATGTGCATTGAGGGGTATGCAGACAAAAATAACCTTGCAACAACTCAGTGTATCAAAGGAAATTGGACGACAATGCCAGTCTGTGACAGTAAGTTATCAGAAGATTTGTTCAGAAAATGCAACATAATTATAAATTATGGGAAATTGTATATTATATTTGTATGGGCTGAGACTTAGCACATACAGTAGATAATGGATTATGATGTAAAATGACATATGTATGATTTTTATTTTCTATGTTTTCTTGAATTAAGCAAAAAAAAAAAGTCAAAGAAATGAGTGAAAATGATCTTGGTAATATTTCTTGAAATAAGATTTTCAAGATGTATTGCCTACAAATAAAACTTCTCTTTACATGATTATGTCTTATTTAAAGTTCCATGAGATATTTTGACTAGAAATAAGGAAAATACACTTGGGAAGGTTTACAATTCTTCCACTGTTTTCACATTATAACAAAGGTAAAAGGTAAAGTACTTTGTCTTTATACATTGTACAATGAAATTTGTCCTCTACATTTCACCCATGCTTGATGCCATCGGGGCACCTGTAAGGAGGGCGACACCCGGGGACCCATCTCCCAATGTAGAGCCAGACTAATGTTTAGAACGGTTCAATTCCCAGACCGTGTGGAGTTTGGAAGTTTCTCTCCCCGTGTCTGGATGGGTTTCCTCCAGGTGCTCTGGTTTCCCCCATCACCCAAAAATATGTTTGTTTGGTTAAAATCCTCCAGCCAGTTGATTCTGGTCATTATCCTGGTTTTACAGCTGGAGGTGGGTCCCCGGGCGCCGACCATGGGTGCCCACTGCTCCTTACAGGTGCCCCAACAGCATGAAGGATGAGTTAAATGCACAGGACACGTTTCATTGTACAATGTATAATGACAAATAAAGTACTTTGAATAAACTGGCGGGAGGATTTGACCCTAACAAACATGTTTTTGGGTGATGGGGGAAACCGGACCACCCGGAGGAAACCCATCCAGACATGGGGAGAGAAACTCCACACAGAAAGGCCTACACGGTGGCCACCATGTATGTCATGTTCTGCAACAGGACATTGGCTGCGTTTCTATTACCCTTGGAAAGGGCCAGACAGGATCAGGATTTCAGGCTGGGAATATCACACACCATCCAGGCCAATTCCAACGCCACAGAGGAGGAAATGTTATGTTTTTTTCCATCCAAAAACCACACCTTTGGTGGGCGGCTTTTGTAATTTCCTTACAGCAATTTAAAGCAATACTATTCCACTGGCTGTTACACAACACCACATTATGGAACAAATGCAGGTCAGCTCAGCAAATTATGGTACTTTCCTCTCATCCTATCCCTGCCTTCACCATGTTTCCGTTTGTCTCAGATTACTTTACATAATAAGTATGTAAGGTTAGGTTACTTAAATAATATGTTTTATTAAGAACAGCTTTATATTATTTTGTCAGCAATGTTTTTAGATGCCATCTTCGTATAGCTAATAAACACTACTATCTAATGTTAAACTGGAAAGGTCAACAGCCTATAACGTAAGTCTAAAAATCTTTCAGGCTTCCTACTGCCCATCTGTGGAGTTTTTACCCAGATCTACTATAAACTGTATGCATTAAAATTACCATTACATTTATTAATATGTGCTCATACATACTATTCTGTTTCCCAACATACACAGTAAATTTTGCAGTGTTAAATCAACACTTAGAGAGTTTATTTAACTTCTTCTAGAGTGTATTTGGTCCCATTGTCTTCAAATTAACACTGCAAAATCTACAGTGTAGGGTAGTGTAATATTGATCAAATAAAACAGACAAGGTGGGTCAAATCACACTAAATCACATGGTTGTGATCAAAATATGGGATCAACAATTTGGGAACATTCAACAGGTGTTTAGATTCTGGACTTTTAATTTGATTGTGTGGGAGGAGCCAGAAGGTTTAGTCGAGCACAGGCACAGATGTTGTTGTGGATTTTTGTCATGGATCAAAGATGTCGACACCAGAAGTTGAGTAGGAAAAAGGCTCAGTTTATTTTGACATACATGTGTTCTTTTATAGTCCATTTTTCAGATACCACTCCCCCACACTAAACCCGCTCTAACCAGTTCCCTGACGTCCTTTGACGCCAGGGCTCATAGTCATAGTCATAACAACACAACTTATCTTACAAACTACATAGATTTGACACACACAGAAGGGCAATGTGACCTTTCTTCTCACAAATGATATGTCATACATATGGATATATATATATTTATTTCCTTCAATGTATACAGTTGTTTGACTTGCTTGTTGTGTAACAAAAATAAGGAAGTACAGAAATTATATTTGAAGACTTGTTATGAAGACCATTTTGATCAGATGAAGATTTTTGTTGATTAAGAACCCAGCTTGCTTGCGTCCATTCTTTCCCAAAGTGCTCTACTGAATGACACAGATATTGGATCTGCTGCCATAACACCAGGTACTCCAGTTTCCTCCCACCATCCAAACACATGCACTGATAGGTTAACTGGTTAATCTAAATTGTCCATAGGTGTGAATGTGAGAGTGATTGTTTGTCTATATATGTTCAGCCCTGAGATGAACTGGAGACTCATACAGGGTGTACCCCGCCTACACCCATTGGAGCTGGATTAGGCAGTGACCTCAATGACCCTAGTGAGGATAAAGTGGGTTCAGATGACGAGATGAACAATCGATAAGACTTAAAACCTGGCCCAAAAAATGTGGTCTTTAACTAGAACCACAACAACAATGTCCCACTAAGGTTTTACTCCTTAACCACATCACCTGTCTCATAACATTTCAGAGATGTCTAAGGTCTTACACTGACTCGCTTTTGCTTGCCTGCGTATTGTTCATTGGAGCTAAAAAACCAGGTTATCAGTTTTTCAGTTAAAAGCAAAAATAGCTCTTTTTTATTTTAAGTTCAAGACAACAGCTATATACAGTAAAAAAAAAAAAAAAAATCTTACCAAGTGTATTTTTCTCATTTCTAGTCAAAATATCTCATCACACTTACAATAGGAAATACTCACCTAAAGAGTAACTTTCAGTGAGATATCAGAACTTATTTTTAAGGCAATAAATCTTGCTTGAATTAAGCAAAACAATAAAAAAAATCATCTTCCAATCGAATGGTACAAGTGAAATTATATTGATAAGATGTCTTGAAATAAAATTGTCAAGATTTATTGATGAAAACTCAGTTTGTATATCTCACTGACAAATTACTCTGTCTTATTTTAAGTATGATTAGATATTTTGACTAGAAATGAGAAAAATACGCTTGGTAAGATTTAGATTTTTTTGCTGTATGTGATGACTTTGAAGGTTTTTTTTTTTTTGCAGTGTAGTCAAATTAAACCTAATTCTAGACTAAGGAAAAGTCCCGGTCGTCCCGTGTGCCAGTCCGGGCCTGCCCTTGGAAGTTCGCAAAATGTAAATATCGCCATAAAAACTGGTAATGGCAACACCTGAATTCAACTCAAATATCGAATTTAAGTTTTCACACTTTCATGAGGTGGTTTTTCAGATGTTTCGATACTCTAATATATCACAAAAGGGCAACGGAAACAGTTTTTATATGTGAAAAATGGCACCGGAAGTGACCACTTCTCTCGGAGTGAAAATGACAGCCTGTAACCATAACAACTATTGGCCGCTTATAATTTGTTGTTAAGTGCTGAGTATATTTCCACTTAATATTTCGACCTGACAGTATAGGGACCACATGTACAGACCCTTATAATGTGAGACAGGTGGTTTTTATTTGTTTTTTGTTTTTTTACATGTTAGTGCCTTTAAATAGTTCGCCAGTGACTTTTACTGACGAGAGAATGAATGGATTCATTCATGCTAATGCTATTACATGCTAATTCGCGGTTGTCATTTAAACACATCTACAGCATATTTCCACTTAATATTTCGGACTGACAATGTAGGGATCACATGTACAGACTCTTATACTGTGAGACAGGTGGTTTGTTTTACATGTTAGTGTCTTTAAAGAGTTCGCCAGTGACTTTTACTGACGAGAGAATTAGCCGATTCATTCACTCTAATATCAGGGTGATACTGCGGTCAAGTGATTTGAAGCTCCGAAGGTGACAGCAGTGAAATGTCAAGGGATGATATTTCATGAGAGTTACGACACAACCGTCAATAGAAACACGTTCAAAGCGCAAATATACTTTGTCAAAATTTGAGGAATATCGATATTGTTTTGCGAAAAACTGTAATGGAAACGCAGCTATTGTCTTAAAAGCATGTTTTTGCAGTGTAAAATTGTATGAACTATTTCTTTCTCTTTTGATTTGTCTTATGTTGATAATTTCAGACATTTGCTTTTATTGATGGTTGTGTTGTGTTAATATGTGCAAAATAAAACACTCATTCATTCATTTGTACCACATAACAATCACTCATCCATTTCACAAAGCAAGTTTCAAGAAAACTCTCAGTCTGTTAATCTTGAAAACCCCTCATTTTGGGGTTAACAAACTCAGAGTTTTCATTAAACCTGCTTTGTGAAACAGACCCTAGTATGTGTCCAACCTTAAATATCCAGAAAACAATCATAATGTTTGTTATGTTGCTTTGACAGAGGATGTGAATGCATGCACACTGCCCCCAAAGATCCTAAATGCGGTCGTCGTTAACCAGGTGTATCAGGAGGTGTATCCTGAAGGTTCAGAAGTTGAGTATGTGTGTGCAGATGGATATACTACAAATACAAGAACTGTTCAAACAAGCTACTGCTCAGTTGGAAACTGGACGGATGTTTCAGAATGCAGTAAGTGACCGCTGGAAAAGATTATAACAGAGAAGCACTTCCACACAGACTGAAGGATTAATAAACGATCAGTAGAACTATAGTGCAGAGGTGGAAAGTAACTGAGGAAAAGTACTTCATTACTGTAGATTTTTTTTAGGTATTTATTTTTCTGGCAACTTTTTACTTTTACTCCCTACATTTTTGTATAAATATCTGTACTTTATAGTCTTTATATTCTCAGAATAGACTTGTTATTTTTCTAAAGTAAACAGATGTGACAGTAGGAAAAATAAGTGGCTTCAGAGAGAAAATCAGTGGAGGAGAGAAACTGTGATAGTAATATGACTATTAACTCACAATTTTGACTTTTTATCTTAAAACTATGCATTTTTTTAAATCTCATATTTACAACTTAAAAACAATCTCATGACTTTTTATCTTAATTGTGACTTTTTTTTGCCCCATTTTTCCTAAATTTCCTGCTCATATCTACAAAACTGAGTGGATATGGGCAGAATATATTTGATTATGACTTGATCAAACACATTATCTACGCAGTAACTCACTTTTAAAACCTTTATTTTAGATATTTTTAAAAAACTTTTCTGATTTTATTTTCTAATTTTATTTTCTGAAGTATTATTGCGTTCATGACAAAAAAGCAGTTTCACTTTTTACTTTTGTACTTTATTACAATTCAGAAGTAGCACTTTTTTTTTTACTTTTACTTCAGTAAAGGAGTTGAATCAGTACTTTTACTTTTACCAGAGTATTTTTTTCACACATGTAGCTGTACTTCTACTTAAGTACAGAATGTGAGTACTTTGAACACCTCTGCTAATGTGTGTATTTGTATTGTTCTACTTAGCCAGAGAAACACAAAGAGACACTGGACGTGGTCGACCTGAAACAGGTGGAAGAGAAACCACTGGTGGACACACAACATCTACAGGTAGAAATAAAGTACTCCATGATAAGAGGAATATTTGTGATTTTAGAAATGACTAGTATAGAACCTGTAGAAAATGTGAGATTGTTTGCTACTAATGTTCAGTTCGGTTCAGTTTATTTTGGGGAAACAAAATCATCAAAAGATCAATCATGATGGTCAACAAAACAGGAGTGAGACGAAGTAAAACTTATAAACTCCCACCCCCTTTTTACGAATTAATAATCCAGCAGCTTCTGCATTCTATGATCTAACACCCTTTTTTTATATCTATTTATCCTTTTACGCAAAACAACTACAATCATTTATATACACATTGTTTTATAAGTCATCTCACACAAGGCAATTTGTCTAATCAACTATAAGTATATTTATATTCACTTTATATTTACTACACATACAGTATTTAATATAATATCTCCTAATCATGATAGTCTATATTAATTTATCACTATAAAATCTTATTTTATACATCCTTCTACATTATAACTGAATATTCACTTATTCAAATAATTATATTATAATAGAATTATAATATATTTTGTTATTATACTAGTTTTCTACGTCTGATGTGGTTGTCATGCGGATGCAATTTTTCAACAGAGAAAGAACTAACATGTCAAATCTAATTGTAGTAATTAGCCCATTATTCCCAGTTATTGCATTTTTTTGGGCCTCACTGATGGATCAGTTGTAGAGCCACAGCTTCAGTCAGATCCAGAATGAAACAACTACAGGATGTTTACTGTGTTATTTATTCATTTATCAGACAGAGGAACTACGCCTGGTGCAGACAGAGACAGTGACAGGACGATCACAGGTAGGTTTTTGTTACCAACCAGCCAAGGGGTATTTTGATCATTTTGATGTCATTACATGAGGCGTCTGCAGGTCATGACCTTTCATTTGCACTGGATTTGAAGTTCCAGAGATATGAACAAAAGAGTGTTTAGTGATTTAAAAGTTTTGAGCGCCCTCTTGGGGATACTCTGATATTTTTCATAACAATTATATTCATTCAATATGAAAATTTTAAACCCAATATTTTTCAAGTTATTGCGTTCTACACATAATATCCGGCAGTAGTAGTCATAGCAAAAACAGAGTCCCAGAGACTCTGTTCTAGGATTAAATAATGGCACATGTCTAAAACGTGATGATTAAGAGAGATACTGGAGAAGAAAAACATAAGAAATGACGCTACTATAAACTGTTGTCAAATAATACTATACAAGAATGTTTGTTTTGTGAACAACACTGGTGGATAATTCAAATATACTCCTCACTCCTCCTTACTCTTCCACACTTCTTGTTCCTGACCTCTTATTTCTCCTTACTCCTACTATTAATTAAATTACAAATAAACACTTGACTTTAACACATCAACCCCTTTATTTGTGTTTTATAATCTGTCATTATTCTTTTTCATCAGGACCTTCTACTCCTGGTGTTGTCAGAGGAGACACTGGACCCTTCATATCAAGTATAATATTCATAATAATTTCACCTCGAAATGTATCAGTGTTTATGTATTTACATGTTGTGTCACACATATATGTCATATTTTCTTTCATATTGCTCATTTTATTACAGTGATTTGTTTCATCATTTCAGCTTCTTCATTTCAGTTAAAATATTTATTCCATTCCAGTTGCCAGATGTGGAACCCCACCAACAATCAACAATGGAGACATTGTGGAAAAGACCCTAAAATATGTGAAATACCAGTGCAGTATGTTTTACTCACTACAAGGTTCAGAGACAGTGGTGTGTCACAGCGGGGGCACTTGGTCCACCCCTCCCACTTGTTTAGGTATGTGTTTAGAAACCATGACATTTGTTTAATATCATTTTGTCATTTGTTTTCTGATGTATGTAAAATTTAGGACCTTTAATGTCTGAAGCTGATACTGTCAAAAAAAAAAATTAGATCCTTTCCCACTGTAGGAACCTTTTGTAGTTCCTATAAGCTCTTTAGTACCTGGAACTTTCCACACCATAGGAACAACATAGTTCCTAGAACCTTTTGTGTTCGTACTCGTAGGCAGGAGCATCATCTGGGTACTTGCAGTACACTTAATTTCACGCCCTCCATACCCAAAGACAGTGCGGAAAGGCCGATAAGGGTCTTTTGTAGTTCTCTAGGAACTATAGGACATATTGGTAGAGCCCAGATCATGCCTATTTCTGCATCTTGCAGTAACGCTATCTTTAAAACCGTCTGTGTAGCGTCAGCTGTGTGATGGGGAAAAAAACGGAAAAAGTCATTAAAAAAACGGACCAACAATGCAGTTTTGTTTATGGTTGAATAGTGATGTTGGTTAAAGCTATGACATTAACATACGTTGTGGTATCACCTGCTGCTGGATTCTTCATCTCCTAACTTTCTCTGTAAACTCCTCTATTCCAGACATTAGACGTTGTATTTTACCACAATTAACATAAACACCTCCTCATTCTCTATTCTAGTTTATAGTAGGAGAGGAGTGTCTTCTACTTCCTTGTTAAATTTAGTGCTTAAAAAATGATTAGTTAATTATTATTAATTATAATAATAATAATAATGTGTGGAGGGCGTTAGCATCATATTTGCCCCTCCCATGGTTCCTACTGCCCTGTCGAAATGCAAACCCAAAGGTTCCCCAGGAACTATATAGTTGTAAGAACTATTTAGTCCCTAGAACTAAGTTCTGAGAACTACTCTGTGGAAAAGCGCCTATTGAGAGCTTGGAAACCTGGCATGGGCTTCAATATGGCAGTATGACCTTTGACCTTGATTGACGTTTGAAGATCAAAACCAAGGTCACATGATTTTACATGGTCTTAACCCCAAAAATAGTTGTAATAAGTGCTCAGTTACTGTTGTTGACAGATTGGAAATGACACGTAGACTCCAAAATGGCATCATGACCTTTAACCTTGAGTGAGCTTGAAAGGTCAAACTCAGTCTCACATTTTGAGAGAAAGACATGTTCATTAAGAGCTAAAATGTTTGCAAGGGGTGGGGTTTGTTGTACCTGGCACCATTTGTTAGAAATGATGTATTAACTGTGTCTTTGTTCATTTTTTGTCTAGATAATTTCTGTGCTGTGGATACGTCTAGGTATAGAGTACTAGAAAATATTGGGACTCAATTTATACAGTCAGGAGAAACCCACACCTTTCAATGCACTGACTATTATAAAACCAGCAAAGGTTACTGTGAAGATGGAAAGATCACTTTTGGCAACTGTAAGTATAGAAATAAACTCTTTGAACTTTGTTTTTCTACCAAAGTATTTAATGTTCAGCTCATTTATTCAGGTCAGATGAACAGAATATGAAAAAATAATGGACTGCATACTGCACTGGACTGGAACTTATGAAGAAAAAAACTAATAAAAGTGTCTGAATGTCAAATAATATACAGACTCAGTATTTTAACTGGTTCACTACCAAATCACACATATTATATACATCATTTGACTGTTTCTCTCTAAAATGCAAAACAAATGTAAATTTAAATTCAGTCACTGCTCAGAGATTAGGAGTTGACTTTACAGTACATGAGAACAAAGTTAAATAAATGTAAAGCATTAGACCCAATAATAAACATTTATGACTGATGAGACGCTCACTGTTCTTGTTTCTTTGTGTTTAGGTTGTAACAGATGGGACCATTACTGGGTAAGTGATTTTACTGAAAAATCAAACAAGAATTAATGTATTTTTTAAGATTAATGATGAATTGTATTTCCAATGTTATTTTTTAATATTGGACAAAATAGATAGCAATGTATGAATGATGATATCTTTGTTTCATGTATATATATATATATATATATATATATATATGTGTGTGTATATATACATGTGTGTGTATTATTATTATTATTTTTTGACCATTAATTGTCTGTATTGTGAACAGGGACATTGTAAATAAAGTTCAGAGAAGAAACCAACGCTGTTTCTACTTCACTCATCATCAACAGAAAAACCAAGAAATGTCATTTTAATAAACTTACATTTTTGATTTTTATTTTGGTCATTAATTTGTATCTGTACTCAATGATGGCGTGCAGTTTTCGTTTTTTTCTGTTTATATAACATATATATATATATATATATATATATATATATATATATATATATATATATATATATATATATATATATATATATATATATATATATATATATATATATATATATATATATATATATATATATATGTGGAGAGCAGCGTGAATAAACTGTCAACAAATTTAAACCTATGATTCCTGTCATTTTGCCTTTTTTTTAGATAGTAGGTATATTAAACGTTTCATATGTCATCTTATAGACAGATTTATTTTGAATATGCATCACACAAAACAATCCCACTCTGTCCCTACTAGTGAAAGACACAAACCAAAAAATAAAAAACAAACACGAAAAACATTTTGTGTCATAATTCTGACTTTATCTCTGTATTTGGACTCATCTCGTAATTATACATTTTTAAAAAATCTCATATTTTTTACTTTTTCATCTCCTATTTGACTTTTTTTTTTAAATTTCATAATAATTAGATTTAAAAAAATTATTTTTATCTCAGTTTTATCTCATAATTATGCATTTCTTATCTCATATTTAGACATTTTTACATCATAATTATGACTTTACTCATTTTTTCTCATTTTGACCCCTTCTCATAATTATGCATTTTGTTTTATCTCATATTTATGACTTTTTATCAACACAGTTTTGAGGTTTTATCTCATAATTATGACCCCCCGCTCCATTTTTTCCTAAGTTTCCTGTCCATACCCACAACCCTGAGTACTGTGAGCCGATTAAACACATTATCCACACAGTAACGCACTTTTAAGGGTTTTATTTTGGATACTTTTGGATTTTTTTTTTTTGGTTTAAGTATTATTTCATCCACAGCAAAAAAAAAAAAAAGCTTTTTTTTTTAAAACTTTATTACAATTGACAAGTTGTACTTTTTATTTTACTTTTACTTTAGTAAAGGAGTTGAATTAGTACTTCTACTTTAACCAGAGTATTTTTTCACACAGGTAGCTGTACTTCTACTTAAGTACAGAATGTGAGTATTTTTAACAGCTCTGCTAATCTAAACAGTTTAACACCTGTTAACGGCCGTATAGTCCAGGGATGGAACAGACCTACTTATGTTATTTTTCAGTCATCATTGATTATACCCGCTGATCGTACTGTATGGAGAACCGACTGAAGAAATGACATACAATGAAGAAGAACAGGGTGAATGTAGAATGTTCCAGTTCAAAGTTAGTGCCTTTTGACACCAAACCATATCAGTTTTATTATCAGTTAACATTTGTGATATTATTATTCAGTTGAGTCACATGCATTCACTTAGTTTTACATGGAATGATAGCTATATTTAAAATGCAAGTAATTATCTTTTTTCATTTCGCAAAAAGTGGTGACTGAGGTTATCAAATTCATTCATTTAAATTAAAAACCAAAACAATAAAAATGGTAAAAGCATCAAAACAAGTAAAAAAAAAAAAAAAACTAAACTAAATACAACTATAAAATATTGAAATTCATGTTAACGTTAAAACACCGGTTCATGTACAATTGAACTCAAGAAAAGGAAAAATGATCCAACACATTGTAAAGTTAAATAAAAACACATACGCTGGAAAATAGAAGTGCAGTACTTTCACGAAAGAATATGTAATTATGAAAAATGTTTTTAAAGTTATGTCGTCATTATGCGGCATGACAGATTTTCCATTAAAAGATCAACATAACATAACACTAGTCTATGAGTAAAACACACATGGAATTTTACCATGTGTGTGTGTGTGTTACTGATGAAGAAAACTGGCTAGGTCAAGTTTCCAAGATAAGTCTGGGGTCAAAATGTGAAATTCTTAACCCTTTGATGCAGACTGGTCCCTCTAGTGGACAGTTGTTCTACAGTTGTTCTACAGTTGTTCTCTTGTTTATTCATGGGTTTTGTTGTTTTAGTTCCATATCAGTCAGTTCATATCATTACTATAACTAGTCTGTTCTTAAAGGGATTAAAATTTTATTAATTTTAACTCATTTTTTAGATGATTAGGAGTACATACATATAGTTGACATTAAAATCACACTATTCAGATGTACACAGAACATTTTTGATTTTGCAGTTTTGGGCCAAACTGTGTTAGTATGGAAGTGATTAAGTTTTTTCACCAACAGAAAACTCTATTTTTAGACTAACTCTTGTAAAGTTCTAAACATCACACTTAGGCGGCAGTAAGTAGAGGGTCCCTAAAGACAAACTCAAGTGTCCTGAGGTCTTCATGTCGTCAGATAGTGTGTCCAGAGTTACTGGTCTCAAGCCAGAACCTTTCCAAATACAGCCGACATCTTTAGGGGGAAGTCCGAAATAGTAGATTGCTGAGTGCAGAGTTACACACTCTGGAACTTCACGATTTTGTTGCATTCTGTTTTTAAAAACATAGTCCAGTATTTCATTAGTAATTGGAATGTGCATTTAGTGCATCACACACATGCACTAAATAGTATAGTATATGTCTGCAAGACTGGAATATGCATTGATCTCGAGCAATGTTGTTAAAAGATATAAAAAATAAATAAATAAATACATGAATAAAATAAGTGAATGAATAGAAAAATAAAATAAAATAAAAAAAATAAGAACAAAATGCAGACAAATTAGAAAAAGGAAAAAGAAGAAAACAACAAAAAAAATATTTGTTACCTTCTTTCCTATCTGCTCATTTGTTTTTTGTTTTTTGTATATATGTATATGTTTAGTACTTCAGTTATTTATTATTGGTATTGTTATCATTCTTGTTATTATTTTTATTATTATCATCTTTTTTTGTACTATGCACTATATTGCTATAAGATGAATGTAGGTTATTGGAGAAGTGAAGAAGGGGTAGGATTAAATAAGCTTATGCTTCATCATACTCCTTTTCGGACATTTCATTGTTATTATTATTATTGTTGTATTGATTATTGTTGCACTTTGCACATGTTCGAAATAAATCATTCAAATCAAATCGAATCAAATGAAGCTGTATGCAAAAGCAAAGCTTAGCCTACTGACAGGTTGTTGTTTTTAAAACAGAATGCAACAAAATCGTGAATTTCCAGAATGTGTAACTCTGCAATCGACTATTTTGGACTTCTTCCTAAAGACGTACAGTATATGTATGTACTCCCAATCATCTAAAAATTTAGCTAAAATTAATTTTAATCCAGATAATCCCTTTAATAACTGGTCTGAACAAACATGTTCACCTTTAAATTACTTGCTTATTGTTATTAGACAAAAGCTGAATTAAAAATGTTTTATTTCATAGTGTTCTGATATTGAGTTTTAAATACATGTTTCTTTGCTTCAAAGTTTAAACACATGTTTTCCTGCTGAGTGGACATTTATGTAACTCCATAAAAAAATAGGTTCATTCAAAAGATTTCAATCGTATTGTTTTTGTTCATGGCAAAAGAGGAATAATAAAAAAAAAAAAAACACTTTGGAAAAAACATTTCTTGACTAAGGTTCTTATAATTCATGCATCAAAGGGTTAAAACAAACAAAAGAATATGTTTTAGTCCAAAGGAATATTGGTGTCAGGGTCAAAACACTGTCTGCACATTATGATCCATTCATTTTACAGGTTCTTTCTAGTGGAATATTTACTAATCCATTGTATACATGTACATAAACCAGCATATATGTGGAATAACACCATCATATATATTAAAAACATGAACTAACCAGCACTAAAGTCATTTGTTTTATGATTCATCTGATTAAAGTATGTAAGATTTAACACATTTCACGTCAGATACTTTCTAAAATATTGTAGAGCAGTGGAATCAGTGTGTGTGATCAGAGTTCGACATGTTCTGCACAGACGAAGGCGCCTCCAGCCCCAGTAGCGTTCCCAGATACGACTGGTCCCGGGGGTCCAACATCTGGTCCGACCTCACCGGGTGGACGATGTTGGTGGGCTGAGGGGTGAGCGTGTACTTCTCTAGGAAAGCCAGCTCGGTGGCCGCCTGGTAACTGGAGTTCTGCTGTCCTTGTGTCTGCATGTTGACGACACTGTGGGACTGTGAGGAGTGGGTGTTCATGTCCCCCTGCGCGCCGCCTGGCAACTGAACCGGAACTAAAGTGACCGGTACGCAGACGTTCATCGGGGGCGGCGGGTTCTGCAGGACCGGCTTGGCTTCGGCGCGGTACACCTTGGAGCTTTCGTCAAAAGGGATGGAGACCATTTTGTCCTCGCCGAGCGTGGCGAGGGGCTGCTCGGTGAAGCGGCTGCTGTGGACGTGGTCGACGTGGTACTTGAGTTTGTCTTTCCTCTTAAAGGTTGCGCTGCAGTGCGGACAGTTAAAGGGACGAGCGTCTGAGTGGATCACCATGTGCTTCGTCAAGGTTTTCTTGATCCGGAACGTCTGATGACATTCAGGACAGCGGTGAGGTTTTTCACCTTCAGCCGAAACAGAAGAGAAGATGAGCAGAAAAAGATATTAGTATTATTACTACTATTATTATTATTAATCATTGTCTCACAATGAAAAATTATTATATATTATTAATAATAATAATAATAATAATAATAAAATATAATACTTTTTCATCAGCAGAAAATCATCAATAATCATCAATGAAGATCAACATCATAAAAAACATAAAAGGCTAAAAAAATGATCTATCTATCTTGTATATATAGATATTTATCTATAAATATGTAGTATATATATCTATATATACACACACAACAGCCTCGTCACCGTATGAGGACGTACCGGTAAACTCTGTTTGACCTCAAGTTATTTTTCTGCAGTGAAAAAACTGTTGGAAACAAATCAATCTGTACGTGTTTTTAAACAGAATTAACACATAATGTATTTAGTAACAATGGAGAACACAACAATATTAATGAAATAATGATGGAATGACAACTTTAAAATGACTTTAGAAACAAATGGGTTTTAAGTTGATTCTTAAAAACATCAATAGTTAAAACACTCTTTTGTTCATATCTTTGGAACCATTTGAAAAATTGACTTCAAATCAAGTGCAAATGAAAGGTTGTGACTCATCTTACTAAATATATTCAAACACTCCATATATTACCTTTATCCATTTATTTCAAACATAACCCTAACTGTGGTTTTGTAGCTCTTCCACTTTATCACCAGTAGATGGCAGCACCTGCTTATTCTTCATCTGAATATTGACTTACATAAAATAAGATTAAATGTTATTAAAAAAGTAAATATTATACAAAGGGTTATAATCTTTTAAAGATAAGCTATTCCTGAAAAAGAAATGTTAAGGTTTATAGCAGCAAGATTATAGCACAGCACACAAGAGTAATCACTTCTATAATTAATAAATAAATGTATAATTCTATTTACAATGGAGGGTTTTATTGATAAATAAAATAAATACATATAAATATATACACATTAATATAAATTAATGCACTGTTATTAGATGGTTTATTAAATGGTTTATTGCAGAGTTTCTGTTTTCTATTGTGTTCTGCTTCATACTATTCTGTTCTGTTCTGTGCATCACTAACTTTTTAAAAATGGTTGGAGTTACTACATGACCCCTGGCCTAGTTTTGAGACTGTCATGGTTTATCCTCGATTGCTGGAACCTGAGGACCTCTACAAAAGACAGAGCTGAACAACATTCTGCCGCTCTCACCCTGTAGCCAGGATCAGTATTTTTGTTTTGTCACCTCTCTTCTTTGTTAAATTTTAACTTCTGATTCATTGTAAATAAACTTTTTTTTTTCTTGCTACACTTTTTGGGTAACTGTGTCGCTTCCCTTGAGCCAGTGTTGTAACAGTTCCCTTTTTTTATTTATTTTTTTAAACCATAAATTTATGTGGAATTTATCTATTTTTAGTTTGCAGCCCTCTTCCCTTCACCCTCAAATGACTAAATGATTAAATAAATAAATATCATGAATTCACCAACCCCTTTTTCTTTTCTTTTTTTTTACCTGAATGTGTTCGAAAGTGCATTTCCAGACTGGACTTTCCTTTAAATTCCTTCTTGCAAACCTCACACTGATGCACAGCAGTTTTATACCTGTGGGGGGGGGCATAAAAAAACAAAAAAAAAACAACAATTTTTACTCAATTACAGAAAACAGGATGGTTGAAACTGAAAAAGAAATATAACAGAACATACTTCTGCCAAACTTTTTCCCCTAAATGGACACTTTTATAGTGGACAGTCAGATGGTCGTGACGCCTGAAACACTTCCCACACTCTTCACACTGGTGCGCTTTCTCACCTGTAAACAGTGATAAATAATATTGTTTATAATGTAGTTCTAAGGCATGGGCGCAGTGATACTACAGTCTGTGTCCTGTACTGTACCAGAGTGTATTTTCTGATGTTTGGTCAGATGATCGTGGCGTATGAAGGTTTTCCCACATTCATCACATTCATAGCGTTTGTCGTCATGGTGAACTCTGAGGTGGAGCCTGTATAAAAAGAATGTATTCATTTATTTGACAGCGACAATGCAGTCAAACATAGTTACCGACTCATTAGTTTAGTTTATTTCAAATGTGTCACAGAGAGAATAAAACAAACAACCAAAGAAGAAAAACAGAGAAATAAATAAAGAATAAATACAGTATTTTCTGCACTATAAGGCGCATTAAGTGAAGTCAAAATCATGAGATAAAAGTCAAAATCATGACAGAAAAAGTCAAAATTATGAGATCAAAAATTCGTCAAAATTCCAAGTCACTAAGCACAACTAGAATTAATCCATATATAAGGCACACTGTGGTTTTTGAAGAAAATTGAAGTATTTTAAGTGCACCTTATAGTCCAGAAAATACAGTAAATAAATAAATAAATAGATAAATGATTTTTTTTATTTGTCTTATTTATTTAATTGTAATTATTAACTTCATTTAATTATTTCAGCTACAAGAAGGATGACACTGAAACGTATGTTCTGTGTCGACGGCTAATCTGTTTGACCATTTGTGTCGGCACCGCACATCTGTTATATACTTCTGAGTAATTTTTCATATCGCAATATATATCACAGGGTTAAAAAAAATTGCAATGTCAGTTTTTCTAATATCATGCAGCCCTAATTTATAATATGAAAGGAAAAAAGAAAAAAAAGAAAGAAGACAAAAAACTATATAAAATATCTAAATATTTTAGTTAATTGTGTTCAATAATGTTGATATTTTACTAGTTCATAGCATTTTTGTACAATCAGGACAAAGGACCAAACATTTGCCTCTCAGGCGGTAAAAAGGATGCATCAAATAAACATTTAATATAAACAACATTAAATAATAATAAAGGATAAACAAAAACAAAACTCTACCATATATGCATTTGAAGAAATACCTTAAAATATCAATAGAGTATCATTTAATATTGATACAGTATTGTGACTATATCATGATATATTGCAGAACTGATATTTTCCTGACCTGTAGGAGCTGCCATGACGGAAACTCTGACCACAGATGCTGCAGAGGTGAGGCTTCTCCCCACTGTGGATCCGCATGTGCTCCCTCAAAGTTGTCCTGTTGGGGAAAAAAAGCATCCTATTACACATAAACATAAAAAAAACAGCATATACCAGAGTACAGGTATGTTCTTATCCATTACTAAACTGTGTCCAAAGTGCAGAATCATGTACCTTTCCCTCACTGATTTCCCACAGACAAAGCAGGTCCATTTCCTTTTGCCTCCGTGTGTACATTCAATGTGCCTTTTTCTGTTTCCTGTGTCATTAAACTGTCGGCCACAGATGTCACAGGGGAAAGGACCTGGAATTGAGATCAGAAACTTGGTAAAAACAGCAAGACATGTTGAAATTTAAGAACTAACCCATAAAGTCCTAATGCTAAAAAACAAACAAACAAACAAACAGCCCCACATGTGTATTTGTTTACTTTGTGATAGCGGTAAGCTAACATAGGCTACTGTACATAAAGCTGCCAAGTCACACACTTTCTGGTGTTAATATAAATTTCTCTGGCACGCTGCTCTCACTATTAAACTGGGATGAATCAAGTACGTTAATATTTTGGACCACTCACACATTACATTACAGCGCTATAAACATGTCCAACTTTGATGTGTGTCCGTACATGTTGGACCCCAACTCTGACCTGGACAATGAAAGATTAATATATTTAGTTGTGGTAAAAATAAAAGCTCCCCACAGATTTAAGGTTGGGGCATCTTTTGGAAAGTAAAACAGTTGATATTTTCCTTCAGTGTTGGAAAAAAAGAAATGACAGACTGGTTTGGGAGGCATCTTCTCTCTTCTTCTTCTTCTTTTTTTTTTTTAAACTTTATTTTGCAGTTCTTCATCAACAAACATAGACTTAAAACACATTTTTACTCTCTGGCCTTTGACTCAGCACCTCATTGATTTTAGTTATTTTATTGTATGATAATTGTAATTTTTTTTATCTGTGTAGTTTTAGCACTTTTTACGGTTTTTTAAGATTTTTTATTGCCTCCATCTCTGTTTTGTATTTTATGCCTTGCAGTGTACAGCGCTTTGTGTCAGCTGTGTCCGTTTTAACACGCTTTTATAAATAAAGATGTTATGTTATGTTATGTTATGTTATGTTATGTTATGTTATGTTATGTTATGTTATGTTATGGCATGGCATGGCATGGCATGGCAAATGGTAAATGGAGTGCACTTATATAGCGCTTTTCCACCTTCATGGTGCTCAAAGCGCTTTATATTAGCCTCTCATTCACCCATTCACACACACACTCATACACCAGTAGGTTTGTAAGGTTCTGTCAGTCCTACTGGGGGCCTAAGCCAGGGTTCAGTGTCTTGCCCAAGGACACTTCGACATGTGGACAGCCAGAGCTGGGACGCGAACCGCCAACCTCTCGGTCATTGCCATGCCATGGCATGGCATGGCATGGCATGGTAGACACAAACAGAGAGGTACCCCCCCACACTCCCCCCACGGCTCTTAAACAAAAATAAAACACAGCATAGCCTCATAGTTCCCTGCTTGCACACAGGTTCATAGTCTTTAATTAGAATTCGAACGCATCTCCGTCATTCCTGCAGTGGTTGAGGAAGGTATTATCTTTTCTACTTTTCGAGAAACTAAGATACAAGACATGTAAAGCCTGCAATAACTTAACTTCACCCTGACCTGGAGTCCCTTTATAGAATTTGTTGACAGTTTTCCATTTCAATGATAAGCTTCGACTCTTAATTATATGAACACTTTATAGCATGCTCAAAATATCTCACCCGATTCCTGTCTATGCTTTTGGTATTGTTTGTGTATTCCCTTCTTCTTCAGGTTGGACACATAACTCCCGGGAAAGTTTGAATTATATGCCAGGTGGGCATGTTTTGGTGCCGGTTCCACTCTGTTGGAGCATTTGACCCAATTGGACGCTTCAACCTGACGTCAGGCTTTGTACACATCTGTTTATGGTGGCAGGAAAGCACGTTGCAGGATTACAGCATAAACACTATCACTCATGTTTTGTAACTTTGCTGAGGTTTGCAGTCAACATCTGACATTATAACATTGTGCGCATGTAGAAAAACAGGCGTAATAGGTCTCCTTTAAATGAGGTTTATCTTTAAGGGTGTATTTTGTATTTAAAAGTGCTTTTCCATTTAAAAAAAACAGAAGAGAACTGTATTTAACCTGCAGAAGCTGCTAAAAATACTGTTGGTGTCTCAAGTGGATGCTTTGAAGAGCCCATAGATGGGCTATAGGAAGCTATATTTAGAATGTTTTTCCCACCTTGGTGTCAGACATTAATTTCAGATGGTGAGCTGATACTGATACACTTTCTACAAAACCTCAAACAGGAAAACCGTCGTTTTACAGAGCGAAGCATCTCCAGTTTCAGCTTCTGTTCACCATCAGAAAGGGCTGTCTGGTGTTTCAGTGACGTGGAGAAAAAAATCTGTTTATCAAGAGGTCATGTTGAAGGACTTTTATACTGAATTTCTACTAAAATAACTGGTCTAATAACTAGTGCCTCCTTCCAGAGCAGCACATCTTCAGTTTCTGTGTCAATACTCCTGTCTGCTTTGTATCTATCTACCATCGACTGGAGGTCAAACACAGACAAGTACATGAATAGAAACATTATGAAAATAACAATATTAGGGCAGGTGTAGACACGGCATAATAAGAGTTTAGAATAGAAGCTTACAGAGGTTTATTTGCCAATTGTGCAAGAATCAAATAAAATAAAGCAAAAAAAAAAAAACAAGACAAACATATAGAACTATATAAAAACAGCTAGAAAACTGTACATACCTGTAAAATATCCATATGTATTAAAGTGCATAAAAACTTATATAATAAAACTGTTTAAAAACCCAGGAGACAATAAATGTATAAATCAAATGTATCACTAATGGTGGTATTAAGGTAAATAAATAAATATACTGCACATTGTTCACACTATTCATTTAAAAATTTATTTTTGCAGTCAATCCTCACCTAAATGGAACTTTTCCTGGTGCTTCAGTCTGGCAAACCTGGACTTGAAGTACTCATCGCAGAAGGTGCATTTGAAGGGTCGTTCTTGAGTGTGGAGGATCATGTGCTCCTGGAGGTGAGGCCTCCGGGTAAAGGTCTTCAGACAAATCTGCATCAGAGTTAGAGGAAATCTGAATAAATTAACTTGACACATAATTAATTATATTTCTCAATATTATGACGACTATGACAATAAATAAATAAACGATTTTACAACCATTGCTTGATCATGAATAACCTAAGAATTTGTCAGAACGTCAACTTATGTGTGATACATTTAATAATTAATATAACATGAAAGTAAAGCAATTTAATGTCCTTTATTTTCTACACGTTTCTCAGAAGCTATAAAAAAAAAAAAGTTGGATACTTTATTTCTCCAAGAATTGATGTTTTGCCAAGAGTCTCACACATAAACCTGAAAAATCAACAAATAACACTTGTCAAGGATTTTAATTATTTATAGCTATTATTATTTCAGGTTCTCATTTACTATGTTTGTACAACAATGATAATAAAAATGTAACTACCGTATTTTCCGCACTATAAGGCACACTGGACTATAAGGTGCATGAAGCAAAGTCCAAATGATGAGTTGAAAAGTCAAAATTATGAGACAAAAAAAAAATAAAATTATAAGATAAGTCAAAATTGTGAGGTAAAAATTCCAAGTTACTAAGCACAACCAGAATTAATATACCATATATAAAGTGCACTGTGGTTTTTGGAGAAAATGTAAGTATTTTAAATGCGCATTGTAGTACGGAAAATACGGTAATATTTATTGATAGATTGATATATCAGCTGGCCAATATATTGACCCAATATTTACATTTTGGCCAGTTGCATTAGCCGGTAGGTTGTTTTTATTTATTTATTTTTTCCCCTGCCATGGTTTACTGACAGGCAAGATTAAAGGCATCTCTGTGTTCATTGTACTGCTGTCCACACTGAAAAAAAAATTACTTTTTGGTGTAGTAATATTTATTAGGTTAATTCACAAGTTTAATTTTCTAATTGTAAATAAAGAAGATTTTCTACATTTGTTTTCATTTGACATAGAAAATAAATTAATAAAAATCAGGATCGGCTCCAAATTTTTCAGAAATATTGGCGTAATAGAAATATCAACCTGTATTGGTCATTGATTGAGGTTTACATAAAAAAAAAAAAAAAAAAAAAAAAAAAACTGTGATAAATGCACCCTCCAAAAAAATCCATACCGGTCGTTCACTACTAAAGTGATTAAATTCAACAGATAAAATATAACTGGCTCTTACAGCACATTTCCAGCCTTCACTCTTCCTCTTTCTCTTGGCAAGAAATTCCTGGATGTGGTCTGGATGAAACCTGACAGGACAGAGAGAACACACCCATCAAATTGGATTTATATATGACTTTTCATAAATGGTGCATGTAGCACAAAGTCTTTTACATCCAACCCCCGATTATCCTTCAGTTGCTGGTACAGTTAAAAATAAACAAACATATTAATAAAATAAAAATTCCAGGTTGAATCGACTTGTCCGACTTGTGTGCTTTTTGACTTTGTCCTTTGTAAAATGAAAAATAAGGGGGGAAATAACAACAACAACAAAAAAAGTAATAATAAATACATAAAAACAGCTGAATAAAATAATGTTAAAAGAAAGAACTAAGCTAAAAGGGCAAGTTTTCAGTTTACCTTTAAACATATGAACACTGGCAGCGGACCTAAGATCCTCAGCTCGACTGTTCCATAGTTTGGGAAAATAAAACCTGAATGAGGCCTCACCATTCATTTTAGTGTAAACTCTAGGAACAGTTAAAAGCTTTGATTACCTGAGGACCTGAGGGTCTGAGAGGGCTCATAAATTAAAAGCAGATCTGATAAATAAACAGGGATAAATCCATTAAAACTTATGAAAACCAATAACAGAGCTTTAAAATTGAGCACTGGTGTCAGAGGAGCACCACTGTCACCATGGAGATCTAATGAAGAATGTAGCCTGAATGAAAAATATAGACTCCAAGTAACAAAGGTTTCATGTGTCCTCACTTCCTGACATGCTTGGCCAGAGTTTTCTTGCTGGCGTGGAGTTTGTTACAGAACGGACACTTGTGCTCCTTCTTCTTGAAGGGGGCGTCGGAGGCGTGTTTCTTCTGGTGGACGGTCAGATTGGACTTGGTGGAGTAACGCTGAAGACAGATCTCACACTGGAAAGGCTTCTCTCCTGTGTGTACTCTGGTGTGACTTTCATATTTTCCTAAAAAAAAAAGGAACGCAAAGTAATTTTTTATTTAAAAAAAACAAACAAACAAATGGTATCAGGCACAACAAACCCACCCCCTCGTACATACTTTACCTGATTCGCTCTCTCTCTTATCAATGTGAAAACACATTTTTTAGTGACTGTGACCTCTGACCTACATTCACCAAAATTTACTGGGATCTATTATGGATCACCTCACAACTTTCCTGAAAATGTCATTATCAAATATACATATCTATTATTATTAATAGTATTATTATTAACCTCCTAGGACATGGCGTCCACATATATGGACTTCACATTTTCTGTGTGTTTCACAACCCTGGTCCTCAAGGCACACTGTCCTGCATGTTTTAGATCAGGGGTCTGCAACCCTGGTCCTAGAGAGCCGCTATCCTGCATGTTTTAGATGTTTCCCTCTTCCAACACACCTGACAGAAATTATCAGTCTTCCACACAGCTTGATGATAGGCTGATCATTTGAATCAGGTGTGATTAGAGAGAGAAACATCTAAAACATGCAGGATAATGTGCCTTGGGACCAGGGTTGGGAAACACTGGACCACATTTTGTTCTACAAGGGCCTGGTGTCCACTTACAAGGACATTTTACTGCCACCATATGGTGTCAGAAGAGTAGAATACTACCTATATTGTATATATTAGAGCTAGTATATATACATTTCAGATCGGCACTCCTGATAATTCTTAGTTTTTAAACTCACCAGGTACCATGCACCCCAAATACCCAAGAGAAATTTTAAAAAATGCATGCCAAGCAAGAGTACAGTTCTTAAGTTAAAGTGTTTTGTAGTAGCAGTGAATGTATAAATAACTAGAACAGGAGAAGGGGTGGGATTAGAATAATTTTACACTTCTTCTCACTCCTTTTTGAACATGTTATTGTATTTATTGCTGTTTTTATTTTATTCTTTTTCTGTTTTTGTTTTGTTCAAAATAAACTCATATCAATCAAAATGTCATGGAAATTGGTCCAGTAGTTTCTGTGTAAAGCTGCTGACAGACAGACAAACCGAACCAAAAACAATTCCCCTCTCCCCTTCGAGGGTTGGGGTAAAAGTAATTCAAAGCTCCATTATTAATGCTGCTTTGACATATTTTTGTGGCAATGGTATTTTTACTCAATAAACAGAATTACACAAGCATTAATACAAATGAAGTAAAAAAAAAAAAAAAAGAAATTTTACCTCATGTGTGTTACTGATAAAGAAAAAAACTCGTCTTAAATGTTTCCAAGTCTAGGGTCAAAATATGACATTCTTAGAATGAACAAGAGAATAGGTTTTAGTCCAAAGGAATATTGGTGTACATTATGATCCATTCACTTTACAGGTTCTTTCTAGTGGAATATCTACTAATCCATTGTATACATGTACATAAACCAGCATATATGTGGAATAACACACCATCATATATTAAAAACATGAACTAACCAGCACTAAAGTCATTTGTTTTCTGATTTATCTGATTAAAGTATGTAAGATTTAGCATATTTAATGTCTGAAGAAGATAACTTATAAATAAATAAAAATTGTAGAGCAGTGTTATAGAAATAAACAAGAGCAAAAAAAAAAATCTGTTTTAAATCCAGTAAAATGTCAGTGTGTTTACCAGTGGTGAATATTACATCAGAAATCTAACCAGAACACGAACAGGGTAATTAGTCAACTGTAAAAAACTCCAAACTAACATTTCTAACAGAGCAGCATTACTTGACCACATAGATACATAGAACTTGTTGGCTGTTTCCTACCTGCTCGGTCAAACGTCTTGTCACATTTGGGACACTTCAGGGTCTTTTTGCTGGCAGTGTGGATGATGACCGGAGCCAGACCCTCAGGATACACCGGACTCTGGGTAGAACTTCCAGCCTCTGCGTTTCCCACAGCCTGAAGCCCCGCCCTCCCTGACCGCCGCCGAGTTGGAGCATCCCCTGCTCCCCAAACCTCAATGATTTTTATCTGGACAGTTTCGGCCTCTGTCATTTCTGCTCCCTCATCCTGCTCCACCTCATCTGCGGGATCTTCAATCTGAGTTGGATTTGACGTCTCGTTGACATGAGGTTTGGGTGTTTGGTTTTCAACGAGGTCTTCGCCTGCTTCCTTTACTATTTCTTCTCCCTGCTTCTTTGGTGTCATAGTTCTTTGTTCTTCACTAGGCATGTAAACAGTGTCCTCCACATCGTTTCTTTTAGTCTGTGATTTTCTCTTCCGTGCTGATCTCCGCATATTAGCCGCCTTCGGACCTGATGTCTTTTCTTTCTCAGTTGTAATCTCCTGCTGTGCACCGCTGTGGTTTTCTACTACATGGTTCGGCACAATGTTCTCTGAGCTAATCAGGTGACCACTGAGGTTACACTGAAGATCTGATGCGCTCTGGATGTCCTCATTACCATGTGGTGAGTCGCTGGGGGCCAGGTCCACTGCAGAAGACCCTCTGGTGTCAGCCAGGCCTTGTGTTGCACTAACAGGGTGGATGCTTCCTTCTTCACACAGCAGCTTCAGTATGTCCATCATGTCCAGGAATCGAGCTGCTTCCATCAGAGCTGGCAGGTCAGCCTCCATTACCATGCATTCAGATGTATATAAAAATCCAAGCAGGTGCTGGAAAACAGAGTCCTCTACATGGTCCAGAGTCACAAGTGTTGTAGATGGGTTCTTGGACAGCTCAGCGTGGAAGTAGCTGCTCCCATGAGCCAACACCACCTTATGAGCATAATAAAGCTTCCCACCCACAGACACTGAGACATCACAGAACCTCTGCCGGGTCCGGTCTTCATTCAGGAACTTAAGAAGATTGTGATAGTGATGTGACATAGTCAGGTGTCTGCTTTGTGAAGCTGGTTCAAGGACACTCGCTGAGTTTTTTGGGGTATCTGAGCTTGACGCAGTGGTGTTTTCAGGAACAAATTCATTACTGGTCCTCGCCGACCTGCTGCGTTTGGGACGGAGAGGAGTAGCAGGCTTTTTCTTCATTGTTGTATTTGATTGGTTACCAATTATTACAACTGAAAAGGAAAATAAACTCATTAAAATTAGAGCCTTGCCAACATGTCTATAAATGTATTTATGATAGAAATATACAGATCTCTCAATATCAGCAACTATCACAATAAAAATTATTTTTCTTCCAAGGCTAATTTGAGTCCGAAGTAACAACTAAAGAAATTCCACTGTTAACTGTGGATATCCAGTATTATTTATGGACAAAAATTACCTGTCAAGCAAACGTAGAGAACATTTAAACTAATAATATTACAGAATAGCTGTTTCTCAGTGTCAAAATATGCCTATGTATATATTTTTGCTATGTTAATTCTACAAAATTTATTAGCATGACAGTTAAAATAAGTTGCATTAAAATAAACCTTTTCATAACCTGAAAAACTTGATTTATTATTTATTTATTATTAACATGTCCTACACAAATATATACACTTTTGCTTTGTTCTCATTTGGCCACCATAATTACAGAGCCGAATAAAATCAGATAAAACTTTGCACAAATTAGATTATGTTAAATTATATGTTGTCTAGTTAATGGGGTAGTTTTGACAGTTTCCCCTGCATGATATGAGAGATGAAAGATCAAAAGTATACATATGAGACTTCATGTAATATATACGTGTTGTAGGTATGGCAGCTGGGACGCAAAGGACTAACAGGATCTTTCTTCATTGGCGCATTTCATTGGCTACCAATTATTACAAGTGAAAAGGAAAACAAACTCATTAAAATTAGAGCCTTGCAAACATGTCAACAAATGTTATTATGACAGAAATGTACATATCTGTCAACAATAATATTAAATGTCAAATCATTATTTCCTCCAAGGCTGTTTTGGGTCAAGAAAGTACACCTTCAACTGTGGATTTTCAGTTGTTATTTATAGACAAAAATTACTTGTCTGGAGAACATTCAAAATAATATTACAGTATAGTTGCTTTTCAGTATCAAAATAAGCCTATGTACATATTTTTCCTGTGCTAATTTTATAAATCTTACCATTTGTATTTACTAACATGGGAATTAAAATAAGTTACACTGAAATAAAATAGTTATGTTCTTGAGTTAATGGAATAGTTTTGATAGTTTCCCCTGCGTGATCTGAGAGATGAAAGATCGCGATATAACAGAATACACGCGAGACTTCAGGTAGCATACATGGTATTATTAGCTTGACACGGTGATAAAATGGAAACTATATTCATCATAACACATAATAACTGTGCGCTGAATGATACACAATAATGAACATATCGTCGGTGTTCGAGTCATTTTAAGCAGAGCACATAAAACAATGGCAGTTTTCGCTAACGTTGCACACAGAAGACAATGAAGGCAGGAGAAAATTAAGCTAGAATGCAGTTTCCTGTCCCAAAAAGCTGAAGGCTGTTATATTCTCATATTCGCTCTCCACCTCAAGGACCCCTAACGGTATGTTGTGAGCTGATGGGTGGGCCCCCTCCGAGGAGAGTGTTGACAAACGACCCTTACTGCTACCTCCAAAACTTACAAATACAGCAGTATATTTTGTGAATTTCTTACCTTTTAAATGTGTGCTGCATTTCAAAGGCAATGTATACTCCGACTGACATCGGTAATGCGTGAAATAAACTACAAAATACACATTTTCTCAATATATGTAACGCCCAATCCTCCCACCGTACCAGAAATGTTGGACATCGTAATAAGCCGCTTTCCTATTGGTTGGTTTGTCTTTTGTCTGTTAAAGTGTCTATTTTAGCTTTTAAGTAACTATAATGACTACAGAACTTATCATAGAAAATATATATCGGCATTATTTACAATTTATTTCAAAATAAAAAAGGAAAAAGTGAACTAAACGGAGAGGAATGTGGGCGAGCAGCAAAGTGGAGGTCATGACAGAGTTCACGTCAACGTTGCATTATGGGAAATGTAGTTGAAACGCTGTTAGCTTACTTCCAGTGGTGGAAAAAATATTATTAGACACCAAGTATATTTGTGATACATGACGCTAAGAAGCCCTCTTTAATCACTGAACTCTAACAAATACTATGCCATTCTCCAAACCCACGGGCTTCCTAAGGACATTTCTGTTCCTCTTGGTCTTTGCATTAAGAGGCAATCTGGGTATTATGGGAAATACATACAGCACTACATATCTTATGTAATGTGATATGTTGTTATGGTTAATACTTAACAAGTTTTAATATTGTACAGCAGTAATTTTAAACATACACATTAACATTCATATAATTAACTTCATTAATCATATATTTATAAAACACTGCACAATGAACATAGCATTATTTTGATTATTAACAATACACACACATTAGCCTTATTTACTGACATCAAGTATAGACAAAATTTTTTTAAATATAGTGAGATTAGGCCTTAACCACACAGAAATTGCTTTTCATGATGATATTTTTGTTTGTTTTTATGGCATAAAAGAACTAAAAAAAAAACAATCACATCTTCTAGTGCGGAAGACAACATTGTTCTCAAGTGTACACATTTTAAAATAGTAAGACTAAAAACAGCAGTAAATCCATTAGTAAGCTTAAAAATAAATAATTGAAGGACACCTCATGGCAAAACAAACTACTGTGTTTGTTACGATGCCAGAGGTCTTTAATGACAAAGAGACATCCATTATAGATGCAATGACCTCCAAAAGCCTCAACCACCTGTTGGAACAAAAAGGCTTCGACTGAAACACATGCAAATACATGTGTGAATGCTCCCCCCCCCCCCCCCCCCCCCACACACACACACATCTGTTTTTGCAAAGAATATTCCAAGATGATCAGATCAATAAATAAAATAAAATTGCAGTTTTCAGAAGGCGCATGCATCATTCATTCATTTATTTATTTTTCTTTTGTTTTATGCACTTTTTATGCACTTATTTATTTCTTTACTTTTATCATTTTTATTTTAGTATTTATTTATTTTAATTATTTTTAAATATTTGAAAAATATTTATTATATTTATTTTTTGTTTGGTATTTACTTTTTAAAAATTTCTAAAATAAAATTCATTACATTTTAAAATTATCTTTAAAATGTATTTATTTATATCTATTTTTATTTATTTACTCACTATTTTTGCAACATTTTTATTTCTATTTGTTTATATAATTTTTAAAATTACCTTTAATATATGTATTTATAAAAAAAAATGTTTTATGTATGCATTTATTTATTTACAATTAAAAATTTTGTTTAATGATCTTAATTAATCAATTACTTTGTTTATTTTCATCACTGATTTTCAATGTAATATTCTGTAACAGAGGACTAGACTTGTGAAAATAAATAAGATAGAAGCTAAACTGCATTTTGTGCTTATGCTAATTGACCGTCTGTGCTTGCACTTCTTCACCGTCATGTCAGCTGTCACTTCAGTGTATTTTACTGTTCTCACTAGGAAAGATGTGTGCAGTTGCTCAAATTAGCCTCCCAAACCCCTCCCTTTGCCAACACATTTAATGTGTAAGTCAGTATAAGTGCATTAGCTTAATCCCTCCTATCAGGTTTGCAGTGCTCCCAGCATTTCACTGAACACACACACATGCACTGAGGAGTAGGATGAAGATGGAGCTGCACACAAATATTTACTGCCTGTTGTTGATATAAAATGAGGATTTTACCAAATATCATTCAGATTTGAGGATTTGTACAGGACAATGTTGACATTCACTGTGCACGTTTGGATATTATGGTTGCTTTATGCAGGTAATCTATGGGTGTTTTAATATTAGTAAATGTGTAGGTGTTGTTTCAGTAGAATCTTACCTGATTTTTATTTGTAGAAATATTCTTTCTTCTCTGATAAACAAAATTTAAGAGTACAATACAAAAGCGTTCTTTCCACATGCTGCGAATTTCAGTTTATTTTGAATCTTTACAAAGAAATTAGAACAAATCAGGCATTTCAGTTACTGCTAAAAACAACGTAATTAAATGACTGATTAAAATGTTTACGATTACAAAGGGAATACATTAATTTGTTTTAGTGCTTTTGCTTTAGTAGTGAAAACAGTTCCTTTTATTACTGCAGTTTCAACTAGTATTTTGTAGTGTATAGATATTTTTGTATTATTTCAGTGCTTGATTGGAGGATACAAATCTATCAATGGAACAAGTGAAAATTATCTTGGTAATGCTTTTTTGAAATAAGATTTTCAAGATCTATTGTCTAAATATCAATTCTTATATCTAATTAATAATTAAACAAAAAGGTATCATCTTGAATTAAACAAAAAAAATACTAAATTAATCTTTGAATCAAACAGAAAAAATCTTGAAGCAAGCAAAAACAAAACTTGAATCAAGCAAAATAATAATATTAACAATAATAATTAAAAAAAAAATCTAAATTAAATCTGCCACTGGAAACATTTAAATGATCCTGGTAAAATTTCTTGAAATAAAATTTTTCCATTGTCCATTTTCTATTGTCTAAAAATCTGTTCTTATATCTCACTGAAAAGTTCCTCTTTAAGTGATTCTTTCTTATTTTAAGTGTGATATTTGGACTTTATGTCTGTATTAAAATCCAATGTCATTGGGGTCGGCAACCTGTAACATCTAAAGAGTCATTTGAACCCAGAAAACACTGGGGGCTGCTCATCGTCTTTAAAATCTCAGTGAATGTGTCCCAATCCTTACTTTTTTTGTTTGTATGTTTACGGGGCTTCCACTCTCCTAACTTGACTTTCTCTCTTGCTCCCTCCATACAGTAGGATACTGACGACGTTGTATGCCACCTTCACAGACATTCAGTTGATGAAGTGTATTTACCAGGTTATTTTAATGTTTATCTCAAACGATAAACGACCCGACCGACCGCAACCTGAATATTATTAAAACTATTTTTTAATGACCCGTAACTGCGGATGCTCACTTCGGGTCAGCCTGAGCATCATTGATATTTATATATTTCTATTTACCTCTGCCAAGGAGGTTATGTTTTTGCTGGAGTTTATCTGTCTGTTAGTTAGCAAGATAACTCAAAAAGTTATGGACAAATCTTGACGAAAATTTCATAATGTGTTGTGGGTGTCACAAGTAAAGATGATTAGATTTTGGTGTTGATCCAGAAGAGATCCTGGATTCAGGATCACTTTGAAATTTATTCTCCATTTACCACAATGTAAAGTTTCAAAGTACTTTTCTAGTTACTTTTGTTACCTAGCTGCTATTTTGTATTCTCTGTTTTTAATTATTGCTTGTTTGCACATGGGGTGAGAGGGTGTAATTTCATCTGTGGTGTATGTCGTGCACATGGGATATTTGACAATAAAGCTGACTGACTATATTTGTCAACATTTCAATGGTTTTTCAAATTCAAAATCTGCTGAAACACATTTACCTCCATAGCTCTAGTATTAACTGGTTGTATTGATCTTTTTTAGGGACTCTCTCAGACAAAAACATAACCGGTTGTGAAGAACGGCCGTGCCAAAACGGTGGCGTATGTGAGAACCACGGCGAAGGCTCCAGATGCCTTTGTTCCCTCCAGAGTCAAAATGGGCGTCTGTATGGGGGCGACACCTGCACCGTCGTGCTTTCTGGCTGCGACACCAACCAGTGTGTGAACGGAGGAATATGCTCACCTCTGCTTGTGGATGGTGAACACACTTACACATGTCTCTGCCTTGCTGGATTCACAGGCCCCATGTGTCAGACTCCCACTGTGTTCTCCTTCGAGTCCCGGGGTCACATGTACATAGACACCCAGTTTCTGGATCCAGACGCCCCTGTTAGCGTTACATTCAGCTTCAGGACTGATAGGCCAGTGGGAACCCTCTTACAACACAGAACAGGTGACCTTCTGCTAAGTGTGGAGCTCAGAGATGGGTATCTGTGCCTCCAGAGTTGCAGAGGTCAAGGATCCAGAACCCTGGTTCAGGAGTTGCTTCGAGAAAACCTGTCCGACAGCAGGTGGCACACGGTGGAAGCCTCTCTCAGTGGTCCTGTCAGTCTGATCCGCCTGATTTGCACTGAAGGAAACTGCCTGAGAAACACAGGCACTGAGGTCCAGCTGGTTGAACAAGCCCCCGCCCTCTCCGAAAATGGAGAAGTGCAACAAAGCCTGTTGGTGGGGGCAGTGGAGGGGGACTCGGGCGAGACGGAGGATGAGGTAGACCACCCACCTGCTTTCCTAGGCTGCTTCAGAGACGTGTTCGTGGGGTCCCGTGTGGTGGTGCCTGTCAGGAGCCAGGACCAGTTTCAGGCAAATGTGACGTTGGGGTGCAGCGACAGAGACAAATGCATGGAGAGTCCGTGTCAAAACCGAGGCCGCTGCGTCAGCCACGGATGGAGGAGCTACAGCTGCGAGTGTCACCGACCGTATGAAGGCACAGACTGCACAGAGGGTACTACACACACACACTGAAACACACTAAAAGCAGCCATGTCTCAGTTGGTAGAGCGGGTTGTCCATTAACCGAAGGGTTGTCGGTTTGGTTCCCCGTCTGTCCTAGTCAGTCCGTTGTGTCATTGGGCAAGACACTTCACCCTCCTTGCCTCCAAAGTCACTTACATTGGTGTGTGAATGTTTGGTGGTGGTCAGTAGGCGTAGGCGCAAAATGGCAGCCACGCTTCTGTTAGTCTGCCCCAGGGCAATTGTGGCTACAAATGTAGTTTACCACCACCAGAGGGAGCATGCGAGAGTGAATGACTAATAGATCACCAATGTAAAGCGCTTTGGGTGCCTTGAAAAGTGCTGTAGAACTCTAATCCATTATTATTAAAACACACTAAAACACAATGTAACATAAAGTAACACACACTAACACACTGTACCTGGAGGAAACCCATGCAGACAGGGGCAGAACATATAAACTCCACGCAGAAAGGTCCCACCCACTGGTGTTAGGATTGAACCTAGGGGTGCTAACCACTGCCCTAGAATATACCAGCTGATTTTATTTATTTCATTGGTGTCTTTGTCTCTTTTTCTCTGCCTCAATGTTTTCAGGTTCCCTTTAGATTTAGATTTATTGACATTTTGCACTTACAATAATAATAATAATCAATCATCATCATCATCATCAACTGTTATTGCAGACACAAGGTCCAGATTCAAGATGACACACAGACATATGTACCCACATAATAAAAAATGAAGAAAATAGGGATAAATAATAAAAAAAACATTATGTAAACAAAAACACACTTGTACCAGTGTCTCCTCATAAATGACTGGTATCGCACAGCATAATGATCAATGTCATAATAAAATAAAAAATAAAAACAGTGTAGGTAGAGGCAGAAAGCCTAGACAGGCTGCTTTAAAAACCTAATAAATACATAAACATTGTGGAAATTGTGAGACTCCCATAATCAATACAGTTTCAAAATATGAATAAAGAAAGTATATTTCTAATAAATACAATTTGTTAAGTTAAGACAATGTTGATTCTTCTCCTTCCTTAACAATAAACAATCCTGTTCAAACCTTCTTATTTACACCCACTTAACAAGCATTAATCATCTTAAATACACCCCATTTCAAGGTAATGCTAAAGTGGGAGGAGCTACAGTTTCCACAATGTTTTCTTTAAATGTTTTTCCTGTTTGGAGTTTTATTTTGAACAACCATAATATTACTGAATGTAGAATCATCCCCAGCAGGAGAGAATCGATGCCATAAGTTTTGTATTTGACTTTTGTTAATGCATCTGTTTTCTCACTAGTGATGTGAATATGATGTATACACAGTGTTGATTCTGAATTGTTTTATTGTCTATGTTATATAAAGGTAACATGAGCAGGGAAGTTATGCTGTCAATCATGATTCCACATCCCTCTCAGCAGAGGCCACGCCCTCCACGCCACATCAAGAGCAAAAGTCGAACAAGCAGAAGAAAAAAAAACCATCTGACAGTGAAAATATGAATATATATATATATATATATATATATATATATATATATATATATATATATATATTTATTAATGGAAATCAAAGAAAATATATTCTGATTAATAAAAGTAAAAGATCCAATATGCAAAGTATAAAAGCACACAAGAGCAAAATTCAGCAAGTGCAAAATCAAACCATTAATCATCGTTCATTTGTTTTTCAAAATAAAATAATATGAAAAAACAGATAGTGGTGCGGTTTTTTTTCAGTTTTTCCTTTCTGTGTTTAAATGAATAATACAAAAAAATAACAACTCTCATCTGTTTTTTTCTATTATTCATTTAAACACAAAAGGGAAAAGTGAAAACCTGCATCATTATCTATTTTTTCATTTCGGTTTTGGAAACAAATACTGAAGTAATGACTTGTTCTTTCATTGTCTTATTTTTGGTTTTATTTTGAAAAATGAATGGATGAATGATACACGGATTCAAACTAAAGGCAAATTAAAATAAAAAAACATATTAACTTACAGCTGTGCATATGATGATCATGCAGTGTGATATAATATAAAGGTCAAGGTGAGTTCAGCCTCAGTATCTAAAAGTGAGACAGACTCCAGGACAGTAAAGTTAGCCAGTAGACTGTAAAGGAGATTACAGCCACAGTAGAAATAGAACCGTGGTCAGTCATGCAATTAGAAGGCATCCGGCCACACCTGAAGCTGGGATTTAAAAAAAAACGTGGTTAAATTAGCTGATCTGCCCTGACTTTAACCAGTTACACCTTCCCTTGACCCACCATCATCACTGACTACACTACTCTCACCTTTTACTTTTTCAGTTCACGCCAGCGCTGGAAAGTTGTACCCATTACCACCCTTGTCCTGTCCTGTTCTTCAGTCAGCTTCCTCATGACCGTATCTTTTTCAAACACAGTTTTTTACTTTAGTTTTGCTGCCAGTTGTCGTGTTTTCCGCCATAGTTGTCTCCAGGGGGTGGGAGTGGTGGGTGGGAGTGGACTGATATTTGATGGACGTGTCAGCAGTCAATCAGTGTAAAGATGATCAGTACAATGATTGGCCTGAGTTTTCCTCTGGTTACACTCTCTAGACTTTTTATAATTTAATTTTGTAATTTTATAATCAGTTTATTTTGTTAATCAATGTGAAGAAGTGTACTTTAATTTTTAATCAATGTGAAGCACTTTGGGCTACAGTGTTTGTATGAAAGGTGCTATACAAATAAAGATTATTATTATTATTATTATTATTATTAGACTGGACTAAAACATTTAGTTTTGTGTGGTATGAGATCATGAAGAGGTCTCCAAGCAATGTGGTAAAAAATGTTCCACAAAAAGATCTCCCTCCCCATCTTTAAATGACGAATAAAGGATCTGAATCTGACATTTCTCTGGCATGTCACAGTTTTTCTTTCTAATCGAACAGTTCTCTGACTTCTTCTTCTCTCCTTTTCTTTACCCGTACAGAGTACGTCACTGCCAGGTTCGGAAACAAAGACCTGCAGAGTTACGCCGTCTTCTCATTGGACGATTACCCGGGCGATGCTGTGACAGTGTCCATGTTCATCCGGACCCGTCAGCCCAGAGGCCTGCTCCTGGTCTTGGCCAACAGTACCAGCCAGTACCTGCGCCTGTGGATGGAGGAGGGCAGGGTCAAAGTCCAGGTCCACAACTTTGAAACCCTGGTGGGCGGGGCTGTGGTCAACGACGGCCACTTCCACCTGGTGACGGTCAAACTGGAACCTTCTGCGGCCTCTTTGTTCCAGTCTGCACAGATCCAGGCCACCATGTCTGTGAGGAACATCCAAGCTCATCAGGGGGATCAGGTGTTCCTGGGGGGTTTGTCGGACCCCAGGGCCTCTGCGTCTTTCGGGGGCTACTTTAAAGGCTGCATCCAAGATCTGAGGGTTAACAGCAGGCGTCTGCAGTTCTATCCCATAAATGCTTCAGTGGAGTCGCACCAGCTGAAGGAACTGGTCCATGTGGAACGAGGATGTAGCAGCGATAACGCCTGCGCTGTGAGTACTTCACACACCAGACCATAATAATTAACTCTAACCCTATGAGTGGCAGTTTTGTTTCATAGTTTGGCTGGGGGTATGACTTATATGTGAAATTACATTTGAAGAGTTCATTTGCAAAAACAGATAACTCCATTTTTTTCACAAAATGACACTTTTTATTCTACACTCCAGGTAATACTCGTTGGTTTGATATATTATTTATTTAATTTGGTACGGTGCACTAAATTGAATAAATATATTAAATCAATTTTGTGAAAAAAAACAAATGTTTTTGCAAATGAACTCTTCATTTATTTACCGTTTTTGTGTAAAACAATAGCAATATTCCTAAAATTTTAACAAACTATATTTGCACACTGAACGTGTTTCCACTGATGGTTGTTCTAGGCAGAAGCGTCGTCGATCACGTCATGTTTTGATGTCATATGATTCCATATCAAACATTGGCGGAGGTCTGCTGTCTCTGACTACCTTGTTACCTATTGAATTTTCCTCCATAGGTGAACCCCTGCTTCAATGACGGCGTGTGTTACTCCATGTGGGACGACTTCATCTGTAACTGCCCCCCCAACACTGCAGGACAGCGCTGTGAGGATGTGAAATGGTGCGCCTTGTCACCCTGTCCCACGTCAGCCATTTGCCAGCCTCGTTCTCAGGGCTTCGAATGTGAGTCTGATGAGATTCATCACTAAGAATAATTTAATACTAATAATAATGATGATGAACATGATGATAGAGTTAGTGTTTGGTGTACCTAAGTGCAAATACATACAAATACACATTCCTGAATCAATTAACAGATGGTCTATTCTATTCTATTCCATTTATTTTTAGTGTGAAAAAGTCTAATAGTAGAAAATGATGTGTTTTAAACCTGAGTGCTGCTCTGCACCCTCTGTTGATGCAGTGGGATCCCCTGATAGAAGGGTAGGCCTATTACTTTGGGCTGTTTTGGGACTTGGTGTGGATCCGCTGCAGGGACCACAGTCCAGATTGCGTCCCTTCAGGACATTCTCTGGTGCTTAATTACAGAGTGTCTGATTACAGCAGGGAACAGAGGTGAGGTTTGGATCCTACACGGGACTCCTCTAAGACGTCGTAATCCCTCGTCAGATTAAGTGTGTCGCCACATGCCTGTGGAAGTTAATGATGACATGGCTTCCTGCACAGGTCACATGTTCACAGCAGATCACACTGCATTTGTTTTGTACTCTGCGTGTTTATGGTGTGAACTCTAACACAGTTTTTCAGGGAGGGTGGCGTTTGTTTTTTCCATCCAACACTGAATGAAGTATTGCTTCATCCTATTCTATTTTGAACAGAAGTTCTTTTGCAAATGAGTTTCTTTCTTACTCATTAGGATTATCTATGGACAGTCAAAACCAGGGGTGTCCAAATCTAGTCCTCGAGGGCCGGTGTCCTCTGTGTTTTAGATATTTCGCTCTTCCACATGATTCAGTTTAACCCTTTAACTCCTGAAACTTTAGCAGTTCCACATTAAAAAAAAGAATTAAAATAAGCAACAAAATGAACAAAAACAGCCAAAGTCATCAATAAAATGAACAAAAATGAATAATAAACTGACAAAGTAATTAGTAACATGAACAAAGTAAGGCACAACATTTTTGTTTATTTTGTTGCTCGTTTATTTTTCTACATTTTACTTTTTATTTTATTTTTTTTAAATTTTGCTCCATTTGTGTCTTACTTTCTTCACGTTACTAATTATTTTGTCAGTTTATTATTCATTTTTGTTCATTTTATTGCTTATTTTAATTATTTTTTCTGTGGAACTGCTAAAGTTTCAGGAGTTAAAGGGTTAAACTGAATCACGTGGAAGAGGGAAATATCTAAAGGACACAGGCCCTCAAAGATTTGGACTGGATTTGGACACCCCTGGTCAAAACAGTGAGAGCCATGTGTTTTGTGGAATAGTTCTGTTTAATGTCTATCGTGATTTATTTTTTGACATGATTATTTTATTTTGATTAAATGTTTAAAATGAAGTTACGAAGATGAGGTAAGATTTGGAATTTTGCAGTGAATCTGTTTAAAGTATGTTTAAGTTATGCACTGCAAAAAATAATGTAAAGTGTATTTTTCTCTGGATTTTTTTTTATAATGTAGTAGTGCTTTAGATACAGAACTGCAGAATAAAAAGAACATATTTTCAATATTTCACAGACCCTCTTAACTTCACACTCATGTTTTCCATCATTATTATCTGTCTTCCCTCCAGGTTTGTCTAATGTGACGTTCCGGGCTGAAAGTAGTCCTTTGCGTTACCGTAGCAACAGCAAGATACAACGCAGCCTCCAGAGCGTCTCCTTCAGCTTCAGAACTCGCCAGACATCTGCCACGTTACTGCACGCACAGAAGGACCCCCACTCTCTCACCCTGTCCATCCAGGACTCACACCTGGTCCTGGACCTGCAGGTGGGGGTCAACAGAACGTCCCCCCATGTGACAAGTCTGGGTCCAGTCAGTGATGGAGAGTGGCACACAGTGGAGGTCAATATGGAGAACCACACATTCCTAAACTCTCCGTGGATCTTAAACCTGGACGGAGGTAGAAAGGAGCTACTGGAGCCCGCAATAAGACCCGGGGGGCTGGACTTTCTCCGGGATTCTGCAGACGTCTTCCTGGGGGGGACGAACCTGGATGCCGGAGCCAGTCTGTCTGGGTGTCTGGGTCCTGTTAACATAGGAGGTATTCTGCTTCCTTATCACCCAGACTCTGAGCTGAACCTCCCCAGACCTCAGGAGGAGCGGTTTGTGTGGGTCAACGTGGACGCAGCCCCTCGGTACGGCTGCTGGGGGTCCAGCGTTTGCACACCCACCAACCCTTGTCAGAACCAGGGTGTATGTGAAGACCTGTTTGACCTCCACCACTGCACGTGTCCGCCTGAGTGGACAGGAGCGCTGTGCCAGGACCCCACGGACAGCTGCATCTCCGGCCCATGTATCCACGGCAACTGCATCAACCTGTCGGGACAGTACAAGTGTGAATGTGAACCGGGGTTCAGAGGTGAGCGGTGCGAGGCGGAGGTGGACATGTGTGAAAACAGCAACTGTAGCAGCGGTGCCACATGCCTCAAAGGCTTCCACAGCTATTCCTGCCTCTGTCCTCACAACCGGACAGGCCCCTTCTGCAGGTGAGGTCATGTGCTCTTTATTGACCCTCCTGTCCTCATGTTCTGTATGTATGGCTCAGTTGGTAGAGCGGGTCGTCCAGTAACTGAAGGGTTGATGGTTCAAATCCCATTCTGTCCTAGTCAGTCTGTTGTGTCCTTGGGCAAGACACTTCTTCCAGTGACGCTCAAACTGGTGCACAATAAAATGTTCGACATACAAATCTATCTACATTGACTCTACAATGTAGATATGGAATAATCATGGCGCAGGTCGTACAATTATATATATTTTTATTTGTATAGATTTTTATTTTTAATTAGTATTTTTTAATTGATTAAATTTTTATTTTTTTATTCATATATTTATAATTAGTAATTTTATTTCGGCTACAAGATGGATGACACTGAAATGTATGTTCCATTTTGACCACTAATCTTTTTGACCGTTTGTGTCAGCACCACACAGTGGTTTACTTACATTTACTCCTGACTCGTTTTTTTATCGCAATACAATAATCACTTTTTTTTTCCCAACGTTTTAGAAAAGTTTTTTGAATACGTCTTAGATTTTTCATCACTTTTTTGTATTAGTTTTAATATATTTTAGCATGTTTTGTCCATTTTTTCCTCTGCATTTTTGTCTTAGTGTATTTTTGTGTATTTTGTGGGAAAATTTAGTACAAAAAAAACAATGGAGACAGAATTGTCAACACACATCAAATGTTTCAACCACGGTTCGTTGAAATTAATCCAAAGCAACCCTGTGATTAATCTGATTAGTAGTTGAATTATTTGACAGCCCTACTATAAAAATCATATTACAGTAATAAATCACTGATATGTTTTATATACTGATGCTGTCATTGGTATTTTTACTCTAATAAAGAATCTGAATAACTTACACTGACAAACAAACTTTTCTCTTTCAGTGAGAAACTTCCAGAAATCCCATGGTACATTGAGATAAATCCGTAAGTACCACCATATGAATCAGCACCATACTGGTATATACGTGTACTATAGCAGTGCATTTCTCCCCTGTGTCCAGACTTCCTCAGTTGCCTGTATCTACATGTATGGGTAAAAGATGGAACTACAGCTGCTTTAATGGAGGAAACTGCTCTAGTGAAGACTACACCTGCTCCTGTCTACCTGGATTCACTGGGGAATGGTAGGACATCTGAATACTTTGTTAGTCCCAAGGGAAATTATTGGGTGTTACATTTGTTTTATATATATTTTTATTAATGCTCCTTTCTGATCATTAATCATTAATAAATGATTATGCATAATTGAATTTATATAAAGAAATTATTCAGTAAATAAATGAGTGAAGTCCAATATATGTAAAACTCTAAAATGTATTAACATATAGTGGTGGGAAAAATATTAGATCACCCCTTGTTTTTTTTTCAATGTCTTGTTCATTTTACAATGAAAAGTACATTTGTAAACAGCAATTAAAAATATGGATTAATAATTAGGGGTGAAAAGAAAGAGGGGGGAATGAGGGGGGACATTTAATTACTGTCAACAACAAGAGCACAGAAATATATAATAATAATAATAATAATAATAGTTTAATTTACTAGTATTATTGTGGCAGAGATGGAAACAGATACAATAATTGATTAAGTTTAGCATTTTGTATCACTTGCTATCAGATTGAATGTATATGAATCATTGCAAATGAATTATGGGAGGGGGTTGAGTCAAGTACACAGAGACAGAAAATCTATGTTGCCCCCCCCACACACACACAGACACACTTTATTTATTTATTTTTTATCTTGATTAGTCTAAAAATCTGTTCTCATATTTCACTTAAAAGTTTCTCTTTAGGTGGTTATGTCTTATTTTAAATGTGATGAGATATTTGGACTAGAAATGAGAAAAATACACTTGGTAAGATTCAGATTTTTTTTCCCCCAGTGTATCATCTAACTTTGTTTCTTTTCTAGGTGTGAAAGGGACGTGGATGAATGTGCCTCAGAACCCTGCATGAACGGAGGCTTCTGTCTGAACTACATCAACAGTTTCGAGTGTGTGTGTGACATGAACTTCTCAGGGATCCACTGCCAAATGGACATCAGCGACTTCTACCTGTACCTCTTCTTGGGCCTGTGGCAGAACCTCTTCCAGCTGGTGTCCTACCTGGTCATGCGCCTTGACGACGAGCCTGAAATCGACTGGGTATTCCATGATTAGAGCCCTTCAGTTTGCAATTATCAACAGACTCCACTTCATCAAACCAGAACAAATAGACAAAATTATGTCACATATCATTTTCTCATTGAATACAGCTGGTCTGTAATACGTTACTGAAATTATTAGTGAATACAGATGATGCACTGCAAAAATATACATCTCACCAAGTGTATTTTTCTCTTTTCTAGTCAGAATATCTCATTACACTTCATTCAAGATTTATTTGTTTAATTCAAGCAACAACAACAAAAATTTATTGGTCAATGGAACAAGTGAAAATTATCTTGGTAACATTTCTTGAAATAAGATTTTCCAGATGTATTGTCTAAAAAGTTATATTTCACTGGAAAGTTCCTGTTTAGGTGATTATATCTCTTAAGCGTGATCAGATATTTTGACTAGAAATGAGGAAAAACTAATTTCTTCAAAATTTACATATTTTCCACTTTGGGTATTTATTGTTTAACACGTTTTCTGATTTATAAGTTACTTATTTAGAGAAAATAACTCAGGGTTTCTGCAGGTTATTAAAAAGCATTAAATAGATTATATGAAAATTAAGGCCTCAAATGACATTAAAAAGCAAAAGCATTACATTTGATTTCCAGAGGCATTTGAAAATCAAATACAAAAATGTCATTCACGGTTTGGATTATATAGACATTTAATGATTTTGGTGGGAAGTACAGTAAGATGATTGACAGGTGGAACATTTAAATGGTCTGCTGTTTATGGCCGATACACGAAGTCACAACAGTGGATGCTTGGAATACAGCATTCTGTCGAGTGTGCTCATGTTGTGGCGAAAGAGCAGAGGGAATATGAACTAATATCAGAAAAATGGGAAAATTCAAGTTTCAGCAGAAGTGGTTGGAGGAGGAACCATTTAGAACCCCATTAAAGCCTGTCAACAATAAACTGTAATAAAACTATATATATATATATAGTACTGGAAAAATGTTTTTGGCATACCCTTAAAATTTGATATAGTTTCCAATATTATCGAATATTAAAAACACAAAAACTTTTGTGTTTCAAAACATGTTGCTACATCAGACAAACATATGAAAATTATTATTATTTTGTTGTATATAAGGGGAAAAAAAACAACTAAACTGAATTATTGACAGTTTCATCATGTCATGTCCTGGTTCTAGATGTTTTCCTGCAGAGGTCTCAGGATTATAAAAGCTTGAATATACAGTCAGAAAAAAAGGTTTATACACAGTTCAACTTTGGCACAGTTTCCAATATTATCATGAAAAATATTTTTGGTGTTTCAAATTATGTGGCTGCATCAGGCAAACAGATACAAATGTCTTTGGGTTGTTTTTTTATTTGATTGTTTATTAGAAAAGAAATAAAACTAAATTGACAGTTTCATCATGTCACATCCTGGATGTTTTTCTGCTGAAACAGAACAGAGCATGTGGGTCTGGAGAAAGGAACAATGCTGGGCAGATTTCAGTGACATAAGAATGATTTTTAATACAATATATCACAAATGTATGGGGTATCCAAAAACTTTTCCCCCACCACTGTATAAATCTGTGCCTGTAATTGGACGTGGGAATTAAATTTGTTCAAAGTGGGATTAAAAAGCATTAAATTAGATTTGCTGATACCTGCAGAAACTCTTTAACTACTTTTGACCCATTTTACTGATCTATTTTTAATTCCAAAGAAGAACCAGAGTAGAAGCACTTCTGTGATTATTTTATCTAGTGCACCAAGAGACTTACTTTGATGTTACTGTTATGTATACCACTTAACACTGTTTTTTTTTTCAGTATATACCAGAGTCATGAGTGAAAACCAAATAGTTCTTTTTGTGCCTTAAAAACCTCCATATTGGATGTGGAGCACTGTTTTCTGTTAAGTGCACGTTTTGATGGTTCAGCTGCATTCATGTACATTATAATCTTCTAGAGATTGAACACTACTATATCTAGAAAATTGACTTGTGAATATTTACAGTTGTGCTCATAACTTTACATACCCTAGCAGAATTAGTGATTTTTCAGAGACCGTGAATGATAATACAACAATACGTTTACCTTTAAAGCGTCTTGTACCGCTGGCCGCCATGTTGAAAAGTTCGTCTCATTTTGGCAACTCCGTGTATCAAAATTTTCTTCGAGTTGCTCAGTAGAAAATACCAGGGGAGCGTTCATGTGGGCTTCCCATGTTGGCGTTTGGTATTTACCTTTACCATAACGAGGATCTTAGGTCTCCACCTTTTCCGTTGAGGCTGATAGGGCCTGAGATCGGAAAATTAATAAATGATATTTAATGGGAAATAAAATGCTAAAATCGTATCTGGTTTGTCATGTGCTCTGAATCACATATATGTTGTACCTCATAATAAATGATAATTATTGATGTGCGTTTCAACCGCTTCTGTTAACCAAAGGCTGATTCATTTACAAGTAAAACCCGTTAGTAATTTGGACTACACGCATGGCGCGCATGTGACGTCAGCACAGACTCCACACCACAGCTGAGCGGAGTATGACGTCAATTACGCGACACATACAACCTAATGTTACGTTTGTTTCCCATCAAAAACTGGTGGTCTGCCTTGGCCACGTCAAATATTTCTTATTAACCGCTATCATATGCGAATTTCAGAGCACTTGTTAAACGGAATCGGAATTTAGCTTGACTTGCTCCATTCACTCCCATTCGTATTTTTTTTGCGAGCTAAGCACCCATGTATTGGAAGTAAAAGGGCGCGCGTGACGTCGCCTCCCCTCCCCCGCTGTCCGTTCCAATCTAGCATCTACCTTCAGTTATTGGACAACCCACTTGACCAACTGAGCCATGGCCTCCTTATGTTTTGTGTCAATGTCATGTTGGAACATTCCAGACCCTCCTATGTTCACTCAGTCAGGGTATGTACACTTATGAACACAACTGTATGTAGCCTAAAATAAAGAGGAAATTCTGCATGCAGTGCGTACGGTACCTCTTGTGTAATATGAAAACAAAATAAAATCACTTACAAAGTTTGCAAACTGAATTGTTTTATTTAAAACATTTCTTCTCTGATCCACAGCGACTATAGTTTAATTTTTTACAGAAAAAAAACTACTTGTCATTCACCTGCTGCTCACAGGTGAATAATAATAAAGTGTTCAGAAATTTCCCAACATAACCACATAAATAAACTTTCAGCAGTTAATCTTGGATAATAGATCCACCATTTTTATAAGGCTTTGTTGGTGTGCTTTTGCCTTCAGTAGAACTCATGTCAACACCTTCACTCTTAAATAACAAGCCTGGCTAAAAATAGAAAATATAAATAACAGGATATGTATGAGAAGTTGAATTTTTATGAACAGCACACTTGAGATATTTCTCCTCTAAGGCTCAGTCCAGTTCTCCAGTGCTACAGAGCTGTAACAAATCAGTACTGATGCACCAAAAAGACAACTGCACACTGAAGTTTTGACCCCAATGTGGTCAATATGTTACTGTGTGATTCCCATCAGTCCTGTTCGTGGATCTTACAGTCACACAGTTCCTTGTAGATCCTCTTCCGGATATTTGGTATGTCCTTCTGAGAAAACTGCAGAGGCTTTGTCAAGGCAAGGCACCTGGAATACTGAAGGAAAAATAAAAAAACAAAAACAGGAGCCAGGATGTAAGAATATGGAAGTGTGTTGCATTTACAACATATTTCTGAATTAACCAGATAATTATCTTGTATTAATAATAAAAAAAAGAGCTGATCTTTTATTTTTTCATAAAACAGTTTCTTATAATGAGATAACAGTCTGTTATATTCACAAAAAAATCAGACCCCCCCCCCCGTCTGTATGATCATAGTGTTTGTTCTGTGAAGTGTAACACTTTAATCTGGAAACTGAATTTCCTGGGGGTTTGTCCTTTTCTGTTTTTTTTTTTTTCTTGTTTAGAAACCAATCAGGGGTGCCTGAACAAATATTCATGAGCAACACCGGAAAAGCCAGTCGTTCAACCATAGCTCCTGTTCTAGATGATTATAACCTAATTTCTCACAGAACTGACGCACAATGCATTCAAACATAGTGGTGACCACTGCAATATAGAGGAAATAACAGTATAAGTTGACCTTTAAATAAATGTCAATAATAATAATAATAATGATTAGAAACTGTTTTATGAAAAAAAAAGATCAGCTCTGTTTTTATGAGAATCATTTTAAACCAGAAAGTCTTTTTTTTCATGTGAATACAATTGTCTTCCATAATAAGAAGCAATCAAATCACATCTAATGTTTACATGCATCACAAGAAAGACGACTGTACCTCCAAAACGAAGACGCCACAGTCATTTTCATTGGTCTGTTGTGGGATTTTCTGTGATGAACAACATGAGGAAACAAATCACTGTGTTAGTAAGAAGGAAAAACTCCAGCAGGTGACGCTATAGGCTCATTTTTCATTCACTTATTAAAACTGTTTCACTTTGACAAGAATGGTCTACTCTAGAATAACACGTTTTACAATTCAGAGTCAGTTTGTCATTTCACTTGTATAGACGCAGAAAAAAAAAAATTATCACACCATCCATCCGAAGTAATCAAAAACAATGGTTATACAATTGAGTCCTAACTCCTGTTTGTGTCATGTGACTAAAAGAGACAGAACCTGCCCTCAACGACCTCTTCACTGGCACTGATGTGTGTGACGTGCTGCGGTCGGATGGATTAGTGACTGCTGATGTGTGAGGAATGAATGAATGAATGGTGATATTTTCATTTCATTTCTGTCTTTTTCCAGTTGTTCATGCCCTCGCAATCAGGTTCACTGACGACTAGTAGCTCCCTTTGAAATACCTTTGTCTTCCATCCATGATTCTTTTTAGTTATCTTGCTATGAATCATACACGTCAAATTAAAATAGACATTAAGCCCCTCAGGACCACATACCTCATCGAATGACACCGTCCAATCGTTTTCAAACGCTGGTCGTCTCTTTTCTTTCGCTTCAGTGATCAAGTATCTCAAGATGTTCTATGAAAATCAATGCAAGGAAAACTACATTGTTGGTGATACAGTTGTTACCACAACCTCCCCAAAAGAACAATGTAAATTAGATTCTTATGTCACCAGACTGATAGAAGGTATGGTTACCCTTGCCACTTTCTGGAGGGCATTTCCCTGGGAGTCGTACAGGCAGATCTTCTTCTGGGGAATGTCAGCAGTCACCAGGCACCAGTGAACCTCCAGATGGACGGGCACCAGAAGCAAAGTCTTGGAGAATAAATCCACCTGAAGCAGAGGTGACACGACTGGTAAAAATCTGATGAATGTGTCTAAATGTCAAACAGACATATTTAAGGTATGTCTATGAAACTGGAGCTAAAAATTAAAACCACACGTCGGTGAATGTTACGGAGCAAGTTTGGATCGATTTGAAATTAAAGAAAGAAAGAAAGAAAAAAAAAAGACACGAAAATTACGTGCTGTTATTTTTATTTTTAGATCTGTTGGAGTTTGTTATTTGGAATTATCATTATTATTTGTACAATGCTAAGGCTAAATCATTTCAATTATTTATTTATCTGTATTTGCTATTCACCTTTGACCTCCTCCTGCCCAGGGCATGCACCTCCCTTCACCTTTAAGTAGGGAGTGACCCCACCTGGTAGGGGTGTGTGATTTTTTTGCTTGGTGTGCAGGAATGAAGAGAGGGAGTGAGGAGTGATTTTGGTTCCATTTTTAGCTCAAATATTTGATTAAAAATTAAACAATTTTGGGATGGCTCAGAGCAAGGGTATATTTTTGGGATTTATCAGAGGTTATTATTAGGTACATCCTGGGGGGAAATATGTCTAATTTTCTCTTTTATTACTGAGTTTAAAAAGCTGGTTAAGTGCCAGATACTAAAACTAATCCAGTTTCAGAGAAGCACCAAGTTCCAAACTACTCGATGTTGAACCGAACCTGCTTCGTCCATCTCTTAACCCCGTCGTATCCTTTGGTCATGAGCTGCCGGTGGAAAAAGCTGTTGAGAAAATGGACCTAGGATGGAAAAAAACAAAACAAAACCCCATTAAACAACAAATGACAACACAGCAATGAAACTAAATTCACTCAGGAAAAGATGCTATTATGATCACCTTGTGATTTGCAGATTCCATTATTAAGTCTCCGTACATGTTCATGACCTTGTGGGAGGAAAAAAAAAGATTCACATCAAACACTGAGGACGTAACAAATACATCTGTGTGACAAAAACAAAAGACATAATTGACTTAAGAATAAACCTTTAAAGCATTAAGTCAGCATCATTACCTCTGCCAAGGAGGTAACGTACTTGCTGGCGTTCGTTGGCTGGTTTGTTTGTTTGTTTGTATAAAAGATAACTCAAAAACTTATGGATGAATTTTGATTACATTTTCAGGGTAGGTTGGTAATGGGGAGATCTGGAAGTGATTACATTTTGGTGGTGATCCTGGGGGGGCCTGCCTATGGTCTACGCTCTCAGGGTGCTTTTTTAGTTAATAAAGATGAGGTGGAAATTATAAACATACATAAACATACTTTGGCACAATATTTGACTCAGACCTCCACTTTGATAAAAACACATTAGTTATTTTAATGTATTCTCCATTTACCACAATGTAAAATTTCAAAGTGATCCAGGATCTCTTCCAGATCATCACCATAATCTAATCACAATTGTTGCTTATGACACCCCCAATATGTCATGAAGTTTTCATCAAGATCCATCCATAACTTTTTGAGTTATCTTGCTAACTTACAGACAGACAGACTCCAGCAAAAACATAACCTCCTTAGCGGACCTCTCTTCATTCAGAGGGGGGAGGTCTGCCTTGGCGGAGGTTTGTGCTCTGAGAGTGCTTATTTACTTATTTATTGCTGGGCATTTTAGCTGAATATTGAATACTGACAGATACCAGTGTAATTGTGGAATATGTGTTTTTATGTCATGCTGCAACCAATGTCTACAAATTGAATGACCCCTAGGGGATACATAAAGTCATCTGAATCTGAATATCTTCTGGAAAATATCTGATCTGCATTCAAGACATAAGAGATCTGAACCTGGTCGTTGAGCCAGTTCTGATTTGCCAGTGTCGATAAGTCTTCCAGTGTCAGCATGTGCTTCTTGTAGACCACCTGGAAGGACGCGATGGGCTTGTTTACCATCGAGATTCGGTATTTGGTGACCTCCGTGAAGATAAGATTGGTCCTGTACAGATATGAAGAGGGTAATAGGTAAGACAGGGTTTCAACAAAAACATAATTATCCAGTAACAGAGTGTGCAATATTCATATCGCAAAGGTATGCAAAAGTTTTCTTTTTTTTTTCCATTAACTTTCTGTTTTCCACACCACGGGATACCAGAGTGGTTTTCTCTGTCAAAAACTGAAGCACTGCTACTGCTTGAATGCAATTTTATTTATGTTTATTAATGTTGAAAAGATGTGAATGTTTTCAGAGCACAACTTTAGGTAAGGCCTGAAGCTTATATTTAAAGATTTTCTTTTTATATGCAGCATTAATTATTATTTCTATATGTATTTTATATAATGTACGTTTGCCCCAGTGCATTATAGACCAGGTGGACCACCAGGCCTCGTTTGCCCCCCCCACCAGGCTAAGGATCGCTATTATTTATTTATTTAAAGGAAATGTGAACATGTCAGAACTAGTGATACTAACCAGGATGTTAACATGAATATTATTAATGTATTGTCAGAGTCAGGTTCTGAATATAGATTTAAATATCTGTATAATAAAGTGTAAATGTAAACTTTATACTTCCTTATTTTCCAATTAAGCCTCAATATGTCAAATCTTTATTCCCTGATGTATTTACCAAACCAAGCAAATAATGGAATAGTTTTAGTTAAAGCTCTTACATGGTGGTACTCTGGCACGTTAACTACTACATCCCAGGTGTGCAATAAGGTGTATGCGCCGTCGCTCCTGTTCGTTGTCTTTGGTTCATGTTTTCGTATCTCGATGACCTCTTTAGTCCAACAGTGGTACCTGTTGCTTTCAGCACAGAAGACCCTGGCCTTTCTCCAGTCCATGGTGTGGTTCTCTCTCTTGCAGTGGTTCTAAAATGGCTAATTTGAGGTTTTCCTGGTGTGCTTGTTGTTTTTTGCTGCTTGTGTTTGTCTGTGTGAGGTTTCCTTTCACATTCCAGGGTGTTCTTTTTTACGTATTCCAAAATGGTCTCTTTGTCTCTCCCACATATGTTTTATTGCATGATAAAAATGGTTTTTCGTATATGATGTTGCATTTTTTGTTCTAGCTTTATAGTGTATTTGGGTCTGACCACTAATTGTCTGAGTTTATTGTGTGGTTTGACTGGTGTGTCGATGTTGGGTTTCTTCATTGCTCTCTGAATCTGTTTTGTGAATGAACAGGAACGACGGTACATACAGCTCATCACACACACACCTCGGATGTGGTCCTGGAGAAGAGGTCAAACATAATGACCTCCTGTTGTCTGACCAATCCTCCTGAAACAGCCTATAAGAAGCTCACAACAACATCATGTGACACTTCTGATGAAGGCTACAGGAAGTAGCTGAAACTAGTCAAGCACGTAAACAAACACTGCACTTGTCTGTTAAAAAGAACCTAACTTTACAGTTATCTTTGGAAGACAGTATGAACCTTTACAAGAGTTTACAAAATACTGTTTTGATTTTACACAAAGGTGCTCCCACTCTATCATATTATATGCTATAATAAAGGCTATTTTGATTCTGGGGCAGAGTTGTGGAATTGTACATCTGTAATTCATGTCATTTACACATTGTCATATGTGAATAAAAACTAAATATTTTACTATGTTTGTGTCGAAAGGTCTATGGCTGCAGCAAAATCCTGTTCTTGGACAAAATTGTGCAACTGATTGCACTAGTTCAGTATTATATTATAAATAACTGAGTCAGCACACAAACAATTTGCTCATTTTAACATTATTTAGGAACAATATTTTTAGTAGAGGAAGTTGGCATTTCTTTGCGTGAATGAGAAATATTGCAATATTAGCATTATCACAGTGTTGAACACCCATATTGCAGGTTTTGCCAAAAACATGCAGCTGTAATTTACACTGGCAAAAAAAGTACAACAAATGACATGTAGTAATTCAAAAAGTGAAAGATTATGATTTCAGACCACTAAACAATACTAAAAGAATGTGGAGCAAACCTTTACCTGTCATTAAAGTCTACGTTAAACCTCATCTTCAGGTGCGTCAATATGTCACTCTTTTGGAGTGGGATTAAACTTCCATATATTCTGTAGAAGTCGTCGAGGAATTCTAGAGGAAAATTAGAAACACTGTGACCTCAAACAGCTGGAAGGAACTGAAACGTAAAATGGAAAATAGTGACAGAAAAATAGACAGTACCGTGGATGTCTTTTGTTACTTCTTTGAGATTGATATCAGTCTGAAAGGAAACAGTGCTTTTAGTGGTGACTTGTTCTTCATCTCCTTCTGAAACCTGGTTCTGATCCGCAGTCACAGCATGATCATGTTCTGATGGGACGTCTGACTTTAGCCTTTCAGTGGGTTCTCCTTGGTCTATCTGGTTACAATCCCCGATGAATCCACATCCATTGTTGTTTGTGCTCACAGGTTTGACAACACCAGAAAGTTTGGACAGGTGACTAAAAGTCTGTGGCTCAGCTGCTTTTAAAAGGTTTTGACCGCTATTGCCACCACCTGCCGTAACATCTGTGTCCATGATAGTGTCCTGCGAGGGGATGGAGGGCATGCACGTCGATGACAGACCAGCAGATTCACATGAACTTAAGGGACTACCCTGCCGTACCGTGTTTTCGGATATTTCTGCACAATGTCCAAGAACTGAAGTTGAATCTTCTGTATTGCACATTAGAAGCCGCCTCCTCTTTTTCTGGATTTGTGCCTTTAAACTGAAACAGGGGCTTGGGACAGAGTTAATCCCGCAGCCTCGCTTCTTGGTTCTGAACATCCCAAAATGGCATTTCTCTCTCCGTTTCCTCCACATCCAGAGCTGTAGTTTAGAGTATAAGCGTCTCTTGGCTCGCCTGGAAAGATGAGCAACCCCATTAACAGAAGACATGAGGGCCTTCCTTCTTTTGAAATGTACCGCTTTACTCCGGGGGCTCTGGGTCCAGTTCATGTGGGAGCGTCTGACCACTGGAGTAGTCATAGGATACGGTCCTGGTCTTGGACACCTCATATGCAACGGTTCTGCTTAATCACACATCCTTTCAGTGAAAAGGAGAAAGGCTTTGAGAACATTGTCTGTTTTCTCTGATGCCTCCTTCACCGACTGTTCCTCTACCGGTAGATCTAAACAAAACAATTAGTGTGGGATGTTAAAGTTTCCATGTGAATGTTCTTCTTTTTCAGCCTCTTATGGTTTCCTCAGTCCAACACAAAATCCAAAGATCTGCTGCAATATAAAATTGATATCATTAAGAGAAATACACAATATAATACAGGTTTGATGTATTTATATGTCTCTGTAAATCACTTTAGACTGATGTATGTATGAATGGTGCTTTGAAAATATTAACCTTCTTTAAAGACATTGTTTCCTCTGTGTAGCTAATGAAAATACTTTTAAGTGATAAGTTAAAATGGATCAGACACAAAGCTGAACAGTAGTTATTTTATTTAAGCAGAGCCTGAATGCATACGATTTACTCATACACAGGTTATTATTATTATTATGTTGTTGGTTTGCTTTTATTTATTAAATGTTCTAAACATGAGGTTAATTAAAGTTAAAGTAAATCAACAATGGCAATAACAAAAGAACCTGAAATACTTGTTTTAAGTGAAGTGAACGTTACAGCATAGACAAAGAAGAAGGATATTTTGTAAAATAATTGCACCTTTCATTATAAATTATTCTAGATTGCAAAGAAATATTTTCTACTGTTACTCACTTTGTCTCCGTGTTTTTAATGTTTTCAATTAATATTTCCCTCCCCTTACAATAAATTGAATACCTTAGCGCTGACAAACAAAGAAGACAATCAAACGTGATTGTGAGAGTATTTTACAGATAATCTTAATTATGCCTCTTCTGGGGGGGCCCTCAGCTTCATAAAGAATAAGATCCATATGTACTGACTTGGCCAAATAACAAATATTTCACTAAAAGGTTACGTAAGATTCAGTAGCATTGATAATGATTTCAAAAGTGGCAGCAGCTCTGCAAAGAATCACATGTGGGCTACAAGACTGCTTTTACACATATAACAGGAAAGTGAACCACACAAAAAATCCACTAATGTTGAACTCTTTGAGAGACTTGAGAGTATGGTAACTTACAGCATCGCCAGGTAAGTAGGATACTTTTCTTCTAGATCTTCTTTACACGCCTTTCGAAGTAGCGACCCATGCTACATTAGCAGGTTTCCTCCAGTAGCTGTGGGTAACAAATGGTTAGCCGTTAGCCATAAACATTGTCTCACTACTCGCTACTCTAACCGTTGTTTCCTGACTTAACGCGTTAAACCCTTCGTGAGAATGGGTTGTTTGTATAAACCTATATTACGTGATTAATGTGTAAGGTTTACAAACACGTCGCTTTGTTAAGTAACCCCTCTAAACACGCAGCACTCCTCACATCATGTATACAACCATCACACATTGGCAGTCGCATACTTTTTACGTCACGCATACGCTAACGAATCAGAAATCAGTATGGGAGATGACTTTAAATGTACCGTAAGCAGTGAGCAGTGTTTACATAAATTGTAACAGATTTTATAAAACGAACAATGGTCTCTAAAAGAGTGTTGTCGCTTTTACAAATGTGTTTCTTTTTGGAATAATGTCTTTGCAAACGTTAAATGAAAAAACGTCGTATGTCTACCCTCTAAATGTATTTATCTATATTTTTATTAGCCGCTTGTAAAGAGGCTCTGAAGTACGCGATTGGTCGAACGTAAATCTCGCGGGAGTATCGTGATGCAATATCCCGTCATCTCATATCCACTCTAGCCACAGACAACTAAACAGAGTTTAGAATCCATATTTTTCCATCAGGGCTGCGCGTGCATCTGGAGGTGAATGTGTGACAATTACCTGGACATTTTGTACACATGAACCCCGTCGAGCACTTAGTGCGATACATTTTTCAGGCACTTTAGCAACCGGCGCCCCCCACCATCTCCAAAAGATGCAACAGGACCTGCTGGAGGAGTGGGTGTGAAAACTGTAGGATAATTTACTGCAACTAGTAAGGGTACGCCAGCGGATTACTGCCTGCATTAAGTATGAATTAATGAACATCAAAGAACAACACCGCCACACTGGTGTTTGAAAAATATTGGAAGTCAGCATTTTTTGTTTTTGTTAAGGTTAAGTTATTGTTTGTATCGTTTTGTGTTTTCTCATTGTTGATATGTTAGTGTAATGTTATATAAAATTTGCATTTTATGCACAATTAAATTCCACCAGTTGCCTCAAAATCGTGTAATGTCTGTCAGTGTATTAGGGATTTCATGATACAACAAATAGGAAGTAGTAGTAGGAATTGATAAAGAGGAGGAAATAACAGCTGTGTGGTGCCGACGTAAACGATCAGAGAACAGTGGTCGACACAACATACATCATCCTTCCTGTAGCTGAGATAAATATATTAAATTAATACCATATTTCAGGACTATAAGGTGCACTGGATTATAAGGCACACTGTCAATGAATGGTTTACTTTCGAGGTATTTTTCATATACAAGCACACTGGACTATAAGGCGCATTAAGTGAAGTCAAAATCATGAGATAAAAAGTCACAAATATCAAATAAAAAGTAAAAATCATGACATAAAAAGTCAAAATTCCAAGTTACTGAACCCAACCAGAATTAATCCATAGGCGCACTGTGGTTTTTGGAGAAAATTAAAGTCTTTTAAGTATGGCTTATAGTCTGGAAAATGTCAAGAGAAAAGGGTGTGTGTGCTCAACATTAAGCCAACTCAACGAATTATTGTAAAAGCATGTTTTATTAATAAAACTATCAACTGTTTAAGCATGGTGTTTTGCAGACTTGGTTTGTCATGTAGGGTGTACAACTATTTTTTGATATTGTCAGTAAACGTTCTGTTTGCAACACTTCTCCATCTCAGTCTTTATTAACTGAAGTATTCTACTAACTTCTAAGTAGTAACTTATTCTTTGTACATGAGTGAATTTAGGCAGGTAATGGAAGCACATCTCAGCAGACATGTCTGTCATTTCTTTCTATGGTAGGATATATATTAATATAAATTATGGTAGGATATATATTAATATAAATTATATATATATATGTGTGTGTGTGTGTGTGTGTGTTTCACCTAAGAACTGAACTTTCATAAAAGTCAAGCAGCAGTCTGGTGTTTAAGTGAATTCCAGTGGATTCTACATTAAGGTGTCATTCTTTCAAGTCAGAAACAACACCTAAACATCCATAGACTTAACACAAACTGATCTGTTTGTGACACAGTCCTTGGCCTTAGATGACAGCAGTGTACGCAGATGGACCAATACAGAACAAATAAAGGGACAGCAGGAAGCAATGGCTGCATGTGTCCCTCATCTACGCCCCCCGGAAAGCAAACATCCTCTTTGCTGAAGTTTCACTGAGCATGTTAGCAAACCTGATTATTCACTTTGACCCCTGTGGTTACACAATATCAATGTTCAGACATGCAACATTGAAGCTTTAAAAAGGGGACAGGTATATATATATATATATATATATATATATATATATATATATATATATATATATATATATATATATATGTGTGTGTGTGTGTGTGTGTGTGTGTGTGTGTTAATTGGTTAATATGGGAAATTTAGATTAATTGCTTAAATTAATTGCTAAATTGTTCATAGGTGTGAATGTGAGAGTGATTGTTTGTCTATATATGTTCAGCCCTGAGATGAACTGGAGACTCATACAGGGTGTACCCTGCCTTCACCCCGCCTGCAGCTGGATTAGGCCCCCAGTGACCCTAGTGAGGAAAGCGGGCTCAGATTACTATAAATATATATATATATATATATATATATATATATATATATATATATATATATATATAATAGCCTTTATTGTCATTGGTTTCACAATAATATTTGAAACTGACACTTCCGTATTTGCATAAATATAAAAGATAAAATATTGCCCAGTAAAAGAGTCACAGTACATAATGTTACAGTGACATGTTGCATCAATATTGCACAATTAATTTACAGAGGCTTAAATTAAAAAAAAAAAGTACAGTAAAAGTTCCAGTATGTAATGACAGTGAAATTGCACAGGTTAAAATTACACAGGCTTGATATAAATACAATTATTCTCCTGTAGAAACCAGAGTAGGAGGTATTAATTAAATGGTAATGGTGGTAATTAATAAATATACTTTTTATGTTTTATTTTGCATGTATCACTGAGTATTAATGTAACATACACTAAAAAAAACTATTTCATCATCACACTCAGTGATTATTCAATGTGTACACCATCATAGTTTACAGAGTTCAAGTCACACATGACACAACATGAGCACATTGTTGACCTTAGCTCTGTTTTCCTGTTTAAAGAGACTGATATATATACATATATAGACCACACACTGCACCAGCTCTGTCTCTTTCTTACACCAGCTTCACTAGCATCAGAATCTTTCTCTGACTAAAATGAAATTCCTGAGCATGGCTGTGGTTCTGGGAGTCCTGGTGGGGACGTGGGCTCAGGTCAACATCCTGTACCCTGAATGTGACTCACCTGAGGCAGAAGAAGCTGCTCTGGTGGCTCAGGATTTCCTCAACGCCCAGCACTCGCACGGCTACAAGTACGCACTGAACAGAATCGAGGAAATCAAGGTCTATGCACAGGTAAAAAAAAAACATCAACTGCAGTGGGCAATTATTTATATAGGTATGCAAAAGTCAAAATCTTACCAAGTGTGTTTTTCTCATTTCTAGTCCAAATATCTCATCACAATTAAAATAAGACAGAATCACCTAAAGAATAACATTTCAGTGTGACATGAAGAATTGATTTTTAGACAATAAAGACAAACAAGTGGAAAAAAAATATATATAATTTTTTTTCAATGTACGACCAATAAGCAAGATATATTTCACTTGTTCCGTTGCTAGATTTTTTTTTGCTTGAATTAAGCAAAAATAAATAAATAAATAAATGAAATCACAAATAAAGCAAGTAATAATAATAATGATTATTATTATTATCTGTGACTGGAACAAGTGAAAATGATCTCTGTAAGATTTCGTGAAATCAGACGTAGGCTATTGTCTAAAAATGTGTTCTTATGCCTCACTGAAAAGTTCCTCTTTACATGACAGGTAATTATTATTTTTACTTATTTTTTGTTTTATTCAAGGTTAATTAATTTAATTAATCGTGATTTTTACTTGTTCCATTGTTAGATTTTTTTGCTTGAATTAAGCAAAAAATAAATAAAAATAAATAAAATCACGAATAAAGCAAATAATGATACTAATTATTATTATTATTATTATTATTATTATTATTATTATTATTATTATTATTATTATTATTATTATTATCTGTGACTGGAACAAGTGAAAATGATCTTGCTAAGATTTCGTGAAATCAGATGTATTGTCTAAAAATTAGTTCTTATGCATCACTGAAAAGTTCCTCTTTACGTGACATCATTTTCATTTGTTCTATTGGCAGAATTTTGTATTTTCTTTATTTTTTACTTAATAAAACTATCTTGTATTAATCTTTGTATGCTTGTTTTTAATTGGACATTTTCCAGTGTTCTATAAATTTAATTTGTCTGTGCAGTGTATTTGTATGTGCATGTTGAGTTTTAGTGCATTTTATTTAGTTATTTATTTGTGCATTTTAGTGTTTTTTTTTCTTCTTTTTTTTAGCGCATTTTGTTTTTAGTGCAGTTAATTGTATTGTTATGTGTATTTTTAGTGCATTGTATTGTTTTTTAGCACAGTTTAGTGTATGTTTGAGTATAATGGTTCTAATACTAGGGACATATAGTATATAACATCAAGTCTTTTCAATGAATATTGTATTATTTCACTTGTCTTTAGCCTAATGGAGATAACACATATAGCCTGGAAGTGGAGCTGCTGGAGACAGACTGTCATGTGTTGGACCCCACACCTGTCGCCAACTGTACAGTCAGACCCAAAATGATGACGGTGAGGAAACTTTTGGGATTATTCAGAAAAAGTTCAATTTTATTTAGACGATAAAAAATCAACAGAACATTGAGGCATCGACCAACATGATCAACAAAGTTTTTTGCACCTGAAAAGAAGTGGGAAGAAGTAAAAATCAAAATTATAAACTCCGATCCCCTTTTAATTCTGCTTCCTATGTTCTAAAACACTTTTTTCTGTTTATTTACCATTAACATATTAACACATTTTTTGTATGTCACGTCACACAATCTGATTTGTATAATCAACTACACTCTAAATAGTGTGGCTGACTGGGGTTAATTAATATTAACAAATTAAATTATATTAAATTCTACATAAAAAAATACTTTGTACATTTTGGTATATTATTATGACCTCAATACTTTTAAATCCCTTTTAAAATGTCATTTATTTAAGATTGGTTTTAATGTTTGATTACTTTTAGTCTGTCTGTGTTTAATCTATGATTTCTTTGTTTTCCATTGTTTCTTTTCATTGTAGTGGGCATTTATTGTGTAATTGGGCTCCTATTGTACTATTTTTCCCAACATGTAAAGTGTCTTTGAGTACCATGAAAAGCGCTATTCAAATAAAATGTATTATTATTATTCATAATATCTGCTGAAAATCACTGAGTAGAATCTAGATATTTAGGGATATGAATTAATTCCACCTTAGTAAGTCTAAATTATTATTAGTATTTTTTAACACATATTTGGTATATCTGAATTACTAATTTCCAGTTAGTTAGTAAATATTGGACAGCTGTCCCCCTACAATTGATTTGGATTTCCTCAACGTGTTAAATCTTGAGTAAATCCAAAATAATTAAACTAACAATTTCATTATTTTAGATACAATTATGTTTAAATTTACTTAATAAAATCAATACTTTTTAATCAAAGTTCAAATACTTAAATACATTATGACAATAAAGTGACAATTGAAATAATTGAATAGATTTTAACTATACAATGGTAAAACTTTTTCTGAGTGTATAAAGTATATGTATATTCACTTTAAATTGACAGCAAATACAGTATTTAACAGATGTGACAATATCTCAGAAAAGTGAAGAATATGAAATAATTCTAAATAACATGACTGTTTGTTTGTTTGTTTGTTTGTATTCAGGCTGTAGAAGGAGACTGTGATGTGGTTCTGAACAGGGTTGGTGGAGTTCTGACTGTCACAGCATTCAAGTGTAAAACAGAAGGTAAAGGGTTAACATTAGTACATACACAGTGAAGGAGGCTCCTAGTACATACACAGCTTATATCATGTGTTTTTCTGGTGACACTATAGAATCCACAGAGGACATTTGTGTGGGCTGTCCCACCCTCCTTCCCCTGAATGACACGGCAGCGCTGGACTTTGTGCAGATCTCTCTGGCAACTTTCAACAATAACACAGTCAACACAACATATATTCTTCTGGATGTTGGACGGATGTCTACACAGGTGGGAACCAGTAGAACACTGCAAAAAAATATAGAACTCCCACACAGTAAAAAAAAAAAAAGTCAGTCAGAGTCAAGCTATTTTAACCTAGATAAGTGAGTATGTTTACATGCACTTAGACATTAAATTGTTGCCTTAGTCCAGGGGTCTCAAACTCATTTTCTTTCAGAGGCTACATTCAGCCCGATTTGATCTCCAGTGGGCCAAAATAATCTCATTATTTATAGGTTATATTATGCTAACTCCAAATTTTTGTCTTTGTTTTAAAGTGCAACCCCCCTCCCTCCATTATGAAAAATACTTTCTGGCGCAGGGACACCATGGGACTAAGTATTGATGGAATAGTTACTAATGGTATTCGTAATGAAATAACAATGCTTATGATTTTTTGGGGTTTCAGACATCTTTTGGATGATTAAACATGCACTAAGTCAAACTGACCCACGAACACAATTGCTGCTCCAGATAAATGAATGTAACAGGAGGGTTAATACCTGGTGGTAAACTGTGTCTTGATTTAAGAATTGGCAACATGAGAAAGAGCTGCTTTATTGGTTGCTATGGTTACTTTGTACCTGTTAGTTCAATATAATTGACTTCTGAACATGTTTCAGATTGTGTCTGGTGGACCACAGTATATAACAGAATATATTGTCATGGAAGCAAACTGCACTGATGACATCTGTTTGCCTTTGAACGATACTGTGGCTGTAAGTACACTCAAATAATTACATAACTTAGAGATTTCAGTCATTCTGCTAATGTCAAGCAAAAAAAAACCCCCACAAACTTTTCATTAGACTTTAAAACAGAATTTCAAAGTCATGCCATTCTTGTTTCTTTTTTCCCTAGGAACATGGTATTTGCACTGCCAGAGGTTTGAACACTAGTCATTCAGTGGAGTGTAAGATGTTCTACCGTCAGGTAAAATCAACTTTTAAATCAACTTCACTGCACACTGCAAAAATCTAAATCTGATCAAGTGTATTTTTCCTGATTTCTAGTCCAAATATCTCATATTTAAAACGAGACATAATCACCTAAAGTGGAATTTTCAGTGAGCTATAACAACATATTCTTTGACAATAGATCTGGAAAATCTGATTTCAACAAATCTTACCAAAATTTTTTCAGTTGTTCCTTCTGCAGATTTTTTGGCTTAATTCAAGGGGGAAAAAATCTGCCAATGGAATGAGAGAAAATTATCTTCTTGAAATCAGATTTTCCAGATATATTATCTAAGAATCAGTTCTTATAGCTCACTGAAAAGTTCCCCTTCAGGTGATTATGTTTTATTTAAAGTGTGATGAGATATTTGGACCAGAAATTATAAAAAATACTTAGTAAGACTTACATTTTTCCAATACTACATTGATCTACTTTTCCAGTTACCTGTTGTGCAAACCAACGGCACGACAGATGCAGCTCACCGCTTTGTCCCACTGACCCACGCAGACAGTATGTCAGGACAGCATGGTCTGAGTCACCATAAACTGACCTACCTGCACAATCCCCAGCAGAACAGTCTCCTGTCTGACTCTAATGAGTCAGATGAAGTGGTAGCTGTCGCTGCTGCTCCAGCAATTTCACTTGTATGCTCATTCAAGTCACTAAAACCTATTTTTTGTCCATATCACAGTCATATACTGTCATGTAAGTGTGTATTATTTCATTTGTCTTTAGCCTAATGGAGATAACACCATCAGCCCGAAAGCAGCGGCAGATCCAGCAGCGGCAGATCCAGCAGCAGCAGCAGCAGATCCAGCAGCAGCAGCAGCACCAGCGGCAGATCCAGCAGCAGCAGATCCAGCAGCAGCAGCAGCAGATCCAGCAGCAGCAGCAGATCCAGCAGCAGCAGCAGCAGATGCAGCACCAGTGGCTGACCTTGCACAAGTTCCTGATGACAGCTCCACCTCAGATGCATCTAAAAGTGCTGAACTCCCTCTAGATCTTTTCAAGAGAGATTTATCTGCTGTAGCCGAACCTGTGGTTGTTGACACGCCTGCAGTTTTACTAGGCCCTGCTGTAGGTCCTGCTGTTCCTCTTAAACCATTGTGTCCTGGACGGAAAAGATTTTTCTAAGTAATCAGGTCCCTCTTTGTTTCCATCATTGGTAACAGAGTAACATGCATTTTCTTTAGTAAGAAGATTTAAAGTCCCTGTGCACTGCAAAAATATAAATATTACCAAGTGTATTTTTCTAATTTCTTTTCAAAATATATCGTCACACTTAAAATCAGACATAATCACCTAAAGAGTAACTTGCATGTAAGCTATAATAACTAAGTTTTAGGAAATAGCTCTTTGAAAAAAAATAAATTTTTTCAAGAAATCTTACCAACTGTTAGTTGTTGCATTGGCAGATTTTTATTGTTTTAATTAAGTAAAAAAAATAAAATAAAATAAAAAAAAATCTTGCCAATGGAACAAATGAAAAATATCTTGTCTAAAAATCAGTTTGTATATCTCATTGAAAAGTTCCTCTTTTGGTGATTCTGTCTTATTTTAAGTGCGATGAGATATTTAGACTAAACATGAGGAAAAATACACTTGTACATGTTGAACAAATCGGTGAAAATCCATCACTACATGACAAACTTCTGACTGAAAAAATTAAATTCTTACCACGTGTATCTGTCACTTGTTCCATCTGCAGATTTCTTGCCTTAATTCAAAGGGAAAAAATCTGCCAATGAAACAAGTGAAAATTAACTTCTTGAAATCAGATTCTCCAGATCTATTTTCTAAGAATCAGTTCTTTTATCTCACTGAAAAGTTTCTCTCCAAGTGATTATGTCTTATTTTAAGTGTGATGAGATATTTAGACTATAAATGAGATAAAATAAACTTTGCAAGACTTACATTTTTTTCCCAGTATATTAATTTTTCTGATACTCCAATGACCTACTTTTCCAGTTATGTCTTGTGCAAACCAATGGCACGACAGATGCACTTCACCGCTTTATTCCAGTGTTCCTCACTGAAGACACCGTCAGACGTCTGTGGGAATATAAACGGTCCACCTGATAACTTCTCCAGTCTGAGCCTCAGACATGTGACGTAATAACTGTTGCTGCTGGTCCTACTCCAGCAGCAACAGCAGCAGATCCTGCACAAGTTCCTGATGACATCTCTACCTCAGATGCATCTCGCAATACTGAATTCCGTCCAGTTCTTTTTCAAGAGAGATGTATCTCCTGTAGCCGAACCTGTAGTTGATGACAGGCCCTGCTGTATGTCCTGCTGTTCCTCTTAAACCATTGTGCCCTGGACGGAAAAGATTTTTCTAAATGGAGAAAAAAAATCTATTTTGTTTCTCTGAGACACAAATGCTTTTATGTTTGTTTCCATTATTGGTAATAGAGTAACATGCACTTCATTTGGCTGGAAACTGTAACGTTTCTGTGCACTGCAAAAAATATAAATATTACCAAGTGTATTTTCCCTCATTTCTTTTCAAAATACATCACACACTTAAAATTACACTTAATCACCTGAAGAGTAACTTGTATGTAAGATATAATAACCCATTTTTAGAACCCCCCCCCCCCCCATTTTTCAAGAACTCTTAGCAAGATAATGTCAGTTGTTGTATTGGCAGATTTTAGTTGCTTAAATTAAACAAAAAATAAATACATAAATAAATCTGCCAATGGAACAAATGAAAAATATCCTTGTCAGATTTCTGGTCTAAAAATCAGTTCTTTATGTCTCACTGAAAAGTTCCTCTTTAGGTGATTCTGTCTTATTTTTCTTAAGTGTAATGAGATATTTAGACTGAGGAAATATACACTTGGTAAGATTTAGATTTTTTTATTTTTTGCAGTGTACATTCATCAGTATATCACATAGACGATATCTCACTGCGAAAATCAAATTCTTACCAAGTTACTCTTTAGGTGATTCTGTCTTATTTTAAGTGGGATGCGATACTTTCCCTTTAAATGATAAAAATACACTTAGTAAGATTTAGATTTTGGGGAATAATTTGTTTTTGCATACTTATGTTAAACTGGAATCTAGGTAACCTCCCACAACTCTGAAGAGTCCAGTTATAACTGATGGAAAAATAATGTACAATAACCCAGAATTTTAACAGTCTCAGTCATAAAATATCTATCACTCATTTTTCTAATTAGAGCTCTAAAATACCATTAAGAGAATCTACAAGATTAGTTCTTGACAGTTGGACCAAATACTGGACCATCGATGACATGTAATGGAAACATTTAATACCGATTTCACAGGGACTTTAACACCAAGGCATTGTATGCTGAGAAAAAAAACTGCAAATATGTCATCTTAGAAGAGCACTATGTATTACATATACTTCTAAATATGTAAAAATTATTGATTTTAATAATAAAAGTTACATTTAAAACAAACTTGATGTTTTTTTATAATAAATATATTTTTTAATATGAACCCAACATTTGTTTTTCACCATAATGAATGTATTTAAGTACTGCACACACAGCAGAAAACAATTAATTTTACCAGTTTAATGAGGACCTTGATAACCTTGACAAAAAGGAATTTAATCATTTATGAGGGAAATTGCAAAATACACTGTTTGTCTACCATGTTTATTTATGTCAATGACTTGTCTGTGAACCCATTGACATTGCCACTTGTGGAATCTACCCAAATCTGGAAGTGTCATAGACAATATAAACTTTAATAGACTATTTTATGTTCTACATGTTTCATCTTAACTTCACAGGTTTCCTTATTCTACCAGGTTTGCTTGTACCATAGGATCTATAAATATAGCAATATATTGATTATATAGTGTTTGAATACATTGGAAAGATTTCTTATTTAATTCAAGTCATACTAAAACTAGATATAAAAAGCTCTAGTTAACACAATCAAATGCTTTTTCTAATTTTCGGAACCCTTTGATGCATACCGGTCACTCCAGTGGACAGTTCTTTTACAGTTCTTCTCTTATATATTCATGGGTTTAGTTGTTTTATATCATATCATTACTGTAACTGATCTGCACCAACATGTTTACTTGTTATTAGACCGTCTCTTCTTAAGCAAAACCTGTATTAAATGTTTTATTTCATAGTGTTCCAGTATTATGTTTTAAATCCATGTTTCTTTAGTTCAAATCTTAAGCATGTTTTCCAGCTGAGTGGACATTTTGGAACTCCATACAATATAGGTTCATTAAAAAGATCTTAATCATATTGCTTTTTTTCATGCCTAAAGGGGAATAAAAACAAATGACTAAAGTTTTCATAATTCATGCATCAAAGGGTTGATGATTAACCCCCCCCCCCCCAAAAAAAACCCAAAAAAAACAACCAGAATTAACAGAAATAGACAGAGGTCCATCTAAGACTTAGTGGTAAAGAGAGATACGAACACATCGTACTGGATTATTTAACATGGAAGAAGTCCCAGATCTATTTCCTAAAATTAAGTTCCTTATATCTCACTGAAAAGTTACTCTTTAGGTGGTTATGTCTTATTTTAAATGTGATATTTTGACTAGAAATGAGAAAAATACTCTTAAGATTTTTTTATGAGCCAAATAGAAGTTTTTGTCATGTTTTATTACTTGGAAATTTAATAAATGTATATTTTAAAAAAAGAAATAACTGTGTAGAACAGTACAATATTTAACCTTTTATGGGACTTGATGAAGTTAATAAAAAAAGAGACCTTTGATTTGAAGTGTATTAAGGGTTAAAATAAATTTCTTATGCTCACTTTACAAAATTTTATAAATTCTTAATATAAAAATCAATTGATAAATGAACAACGGCTTCATTAACCATGAACATATTTGACTGAAGAAAACTTGGACCATTTAATTTCAGAATGATTCTACTATCATAAAAAAAAATACATTAAAATATTCATGTCAGTTATGAATTCTGAAAAGTTGATGAAACATAAGGTTGAATGGACGACTACAAATAAAATGTGGTTCAATAGATGACAATTAAATATAATTATTTTCTGGGTAAAGTAGGATTTTTTTACTCAACTGTTTTAAAGAAGTATTTGTAGATTTCTTCATATGCAATGACTAAAATAGAAAAAAAATCAATTTAGGCTATTTAGTAATATTTTGTATTGATGTTTTATAGTTTAAAAATAGACTTACTATGACACTACTCATGCATGTGACCCAACATGTGCTCTTATCTCTTGTCCTTGTTGCAGCACATGACATCAGGATTTTAAATGATCTTTAATTTTATTGGTTAGAGATGATTTTAGGTGACAAATATATGGTACAATATGATTGGTTAGAGGCTGTTATTTTAAGGCTGTTTTTAAAAATGATATAGTTCCCTAGAGGGATAAGAAATGTATCTAAAAAGTTTTCAGGGTTGCATTCTGTGAACAACGATGAATGAGTAAATTCTAGTGTATATTTACCCAAAAGGGTCAACGTTCAGGAAATATTAGCTCATGGTAAAATAAGCAAGAAAACAAAGTACAAGGGCAATGCACTACTACCAGAGTATAAACTGACATTCTTGAAACTCCAGTTCCTCGAGTTAAAAAAAAAAAAAAAAAAATCACATACCAAAGTTGATAATTGGATTAATTTTTTCATTTATTCGTAATTCCAGGTCTTTGCCGTTTCAAATTTCCTTTCCTCTGGACAGGTTGGTTCAGTCCTAAAAGAAACCACATCTGGTAAGAGCAAGTAATTGATTAAAGTTCTCACCAAATAAAGAAAGGAGAAAAAAAAGTAGTACATTAAAAAATAGTCGTACCATTTTTTTGGTTGTCACTTGCTGAGCTCCAATGCCGCAGTGACTTCACAGGAAAACCTTCGTCTGGAACCCCGCGGCCTTCCCACAAGTCTATCAAAGGCTCAACCTCAGCCTGTAATTTTATGGTACTTAGCAAAGGTTCTTGGGACAAAGGCCCTGAAGAATAAAGACCACCCGAATCTGAGTGTAACCCTGGCTCTGAATCACCACCTGGACTTGGCATTGAGTCAAAATCACTAAACCTTTTATTCAACCATTTCGGAAGTTCAGATTGCGGGCGCTTTAAAAGGTTATTTTTGGACTGACTTGCAACTCGGGGACCTGGACTGGCCGATTCTCCGAACATTTCATTGAGAGGCAGTGGCGATTTCTGGATCCTGCTTCCCGGTGGACCATGCTGGAGTAGCCGATAACCCTTTGGTTCTGAATGTGGCAAGTCAGTTTCTTCACGTTTGGTGGGTTTTTTCAAGATGTTAATGTGTTGCGACAATAATTGATCAAAGGACCGCTTCCTTGGAGTAGGTCCTTGTACATCTTGAAACATTTCGTGAGGGAATGGGTAGATTTCACGCTCAGGTATTGACATAGATCTTTCCCTGTGTGCATAACTAGGCGGTTGTAACTTTTCATGCTTATTGATATCCATGATGTTCGGTACAAAGACATGTCTAGTGTTTGACGGTAGAACAGGAGCATTTTCCAGCAAACTATTCAGCTCATATGGACTCTCTGGCTTTATTGAGTTATAGCGTGGGGGGTGAGGTTTAGGAAACTGACCAGAGAATGTTTCAGCTGGACCTTGAAGATCGTCTTGTGCTAGAACTGGTCTGTAGGAATAGTGGGAATTGCCTTCAAAACGTGGGTAGACATGTCCAGGATCTGCACCGCTGCTCAGATGACTTCTAGGTAGTACAGCAACGTTGCCATCTGGTGGCTGAAGATGTGTCTCCATTCTGTTTGGCATTCCCACAGGGAGAAACTGATGCAAGTTAGGAGGGGGAGCTGGACTAGCTTGAATTTCCGGTTCCTCCTTTGGTTTCTGACCTTGTTGAGGAGAATCAGAATCATAGTCGAACTCATAATGAACCACTGGGGGTCCTAGTTTGATTTGAATATCATCTTTGTCGTCATTTTTGGCCGGAACAATGTGATGGACATGTTGATGGAAAGAAATTTGTGGGCAACAGTTGGAAACCCCAACTGGACAAACCTGAGGGCACTGCACAGGTGGCAAAAGCAGAGCATTAGGTTGTTGAGGTGGAAGTGAAATCCCAGTGTAACTTGTTTGGGAGAAAACAGAATCCATTGGGTTTTCATTACCAGGATGCACAATAAGTGATGGTATCTCTGGAGCAGGATAGATGGGGATAGGTTGAGGGTTTTTTGATTGGTCCCAATAATAGACGTCACTAAGCTGTTCTATTTGGCTTTTTACAACGTCGGGATGGGGTGTTATGAGTGTCTCCAGAGCACCTGGGGAGTTTTCAGGCTGTGACAGAATAGGGACACCGAACTGAGAATAGTAATCTAATGGGTAATATTGATCTTCATGGGTTTCAATTGTAGATCCCCCTGGATGTTCTGGAGGTTGAGGTTTATGTTCTTGGTATATCAGAGCTGGTGTTATTTGCTGTGTGGGTGGAACACGTGTTTGATAAGGACTTTGACCTGCAAATGAAGGGTGGAAATGGAACAAAGGCTGATAAATGTGTGCCAAGGTTTCCTCTGAAACTGGTGGTGGTTTCAATGGTGTCACCTCAGATGGTCCTGGCAATTCAGAGTTTATTCCATGCGTTTCCCCGACCACGTCAACAGATGGTTTAGGCCCTGTGGGAGGATCATCCTGCTTGGGAGGTTGGGTATGGAATAGAAAAGGGTAATGAGGGTGCCATGGTTGGGGTTTAGTAGCATGGACAGGTGGTGATGCTTCAGGATTCCAGTTAGGTGGAGTATATGGCTGTTTGTCTTTAATGTTTAAAGAATAGGGGAACAGTGGTTCTTCACCTTGGCTGTAAGGAGGTGGCGTAGGTTGCAAAGTGTAAAACGATGGAGGAAATTTCTGATGTTCTTCGGGGTGTCCTGGATTTGGAGTGTTGTAGCTGAACATTGGTGGTAAGGTTTGTGTGGGAGGAGGTGGAGGTAGTGACCATGAAGGGCAGGAAATTTTACTTCCACCATCCTCTCCGAACAGTCCAATGCTATATATCCCATCCTGTAGCCAAATGGAAAAGTCACGTTTAATTCAAGTTTTAAAAGATGTTTTACAATTTAATTCTTGAAACGAAGAACTGTACCTTGTTTTCCAAGCAGGGGGTGTAGGGAATGGAGAGGACAACACCGTCGGGATGTTCGACTACACCGACGCCACATTTCGGTAAAATTTTCGACAGTGGTTCCCAGTCACCATTTACTGGAAATTAATACACATCACTGTTTATTGTGAATTTGTTTAATTTAGTTACATGTATAATATTGAACAAAATGTACCCAGTGGAGCAAAACACAATCTGTATTGATGTATAATGACAAAGTCTTTTTACTCTGCTCTATTCAAGTCCAACTAGTGCTGCATTTCTCCTACAATGAATGGATGTTAAAACACACACACACACACACACACACACACCCGTTTCCATGTCTCATGAGGACCAAATTTGTAATCAAGTAGTTATTTGGTAGTGTAGGACATCTCAACTGGCCAACCCAGCTGAGCCAAGGGAGGGGGGGGGGGGCTTTCAAATGACCCAGATTATTGTAGATTAGCCAGATTCTAACAGTAGTGAATGTAAACTCATCTTTTTTTAAATAAAGGAAAATATGAATTTTGGTCCCCATGATGTGACTGTGTAAACATATCAATGTCCCCATAAAGATAGAACACACACACTTTTACAACACAAACTCTTCACAATAAACTGTACAATAAACCATCCAATAACAGCACAATCTATCCAAAATAGTGCATTTTTTTCCACTAATGTGTCATTTTTTTATTATTATATTGTATATAGATTAATTAATTAATTTATAGAAGTGATAACTTGTGTGGTGTGTTTTAATCTTGCTGCTGTAAACCTGGAATTCCTCTCAGTGGGACTAATAAAAGAATATCTTATCTTATCATTGTCTAGTGTTGGCTTTAAAATTAAGTCTGTGTTATATAATGCACTGGGAGAAAAAAATTAAATCTTACCAGGTGTATTTTTTTTTTTTTATTTCTAGTCCAAATGTCACACTTACTTAACTTAAGATAGAATCACCTAAGGAATACATTTTCAGTGAGATAAAAACTTATTTTTACTTTTACAATAGATACAGTATATAAGACCTTATTTCAACTTTGACTTCTTCTATTGGCAGATTTAATTTTTTTGAATTAATTTAAGCAAAAATTACTTCTTATGATTATTATTATTAATAAACTTGTTTTTAGAATGACCCCCCCCCCCCCCCCCCCCCAGTGTGGGCACATTTATTTAATAGACTCAAACTTCTGAAGCCCCCAGAATGCAACCTTTTGCACAATGCTCGTAAATATGTATAATATCGTACACAAACTAAACCGTGTCATTCCAGTCACCTCTCCTTATCGTGAATATAACACCAAGAAAAAGTTATTATAAAGAAGGAAAACATGTCAGCTGAAGTGTTTCAGTTTTAGTTCAGCATGTCGGGGTCCAAAGATCTAAAGACTGAAAACTCTAGAAAACAATTCATTTTTAACACATTTAAAAAAGCACCTTAAATAAAATCTCTTGCTGCTTTATGCTTAATATAACTCTGCATGACCTAATGACCCGGAACAAAAAAAAAAAAAAAAAAAAAAAAAACAGGAAATGAACCAAACACCACAAGAAGGAAATAGAGAAACAGAGCTACTCCATAGATAAGCCTGACCTATAACCCTGCACAGCTGATATATTGATCACGTAAACCCTTTATTTTTGTACAAAACTCCATGTCTGACTATTGAATTATCTGAGAACATTGAAATAAACCGATGATAGTAGGACTTGGGTAAAAGGAAATTAAATGAAACATCATTAGATAGATGGGAAAATGTTTAAACGTGTTCCAAGTTATTCAGAGCATCTTAATTTATTCATAATTATAATGTAAATTGTGATTTTTATCCTATGTTAAATGGGGTCCATGTTTATCAGCCAAGGACTGCTTCTGGGGAGTCCCATTACTAAAGTATCTGTATTGATTAATTGATGGTATATGTTGTATTTTATTGTATTAAGTATATTATTTTATAGTGGCTAATATATTGCTTTAAATCATTTCGTATATTTTATAGTGTTTAAAAGCTTAACTATGGACAAAGACTGCAAATTATATCACAGTTTCCCTTTGGTGGCAATGTTGTATGCATTGTCTCCATTAAATAATCTTAAATAAATAGTCAATTATTATGTATGCAATCATTTGTAATACATTTGATTGGTAAATTTAAATATATTGCTCCATTTACATTTTTATTTAACACAGCTGTAATTATACACCATTTTCTACTACTGACAGTAGGAAGATCACTCCCTCGGTCCAGGTTTTACTTCATCTTCTGCAGCCATTTATGTAGTCATTATTTTATTAAGTTTTTAAATAGAAACACTCCTGATGTCATTTGTTGCTTTGAATTAAAACTAGGGCTGTGAAATTATTCAAGTTTTTAATCAGATTAATCGCATGATTGCTTTGGATCAATTCCAATTAATTATTATGTTGATTTTTGTAATCAGACATCCCACAAAATCCACAAAAATACTCTGAAACAACAACAAAAATACACAAAACATGCTAAACTCCACAAAAATAGCGATGAAAAATCTAAAACATTTCCAAAAATACTGAAACAAAACACCAAAAATATGTTAAAATATCCTAATTATACACAAAAATATGACTATATATGCAATTAACATGTTTATTCAACCCCCCAAAAAACCTGCTCCATTTAATTGCATTAACTTTTTATAAATCAGATTAATCTTGACAATTGATTAATCCGTGTTAATTTTGACAGCCCTAATTAAAACTGAACATTTAACACATGTCATCAAATACACCAAGATTTAACAGAAAATCCTGATTTTTAGTCCATATGGACCTTGGGCAAACTACAACTGTAGGGTAAGGTTACTACAATAATTTAATACATAATACTGAGACAACTTACTATTTATATTCATTTTAGATTCAGGTGGAGTCCATGTAGTTTTCACCACCATCCCCACAGGGTGGCAGGTCACCATTGGAAGGTTTGGTGAGGACGGCTTCCTCACAGGACAGGACATCCTGACTGGTATTCCCCGCCAGTACAATGGGAGAATATAACAGTCCGTCTGAAACCAGGAAGCATTAGTCAGCAGAGCCAGCAGTATTTTAAAAAAGGACTGTAAGTAATAATTCTACTTTCAAATGATCAGTATTTCAGAGTCTTGAGAATAAAAGATGCTTATACCGACAGATTTTTATGCCTACCAGTGGGGGTAGTGATGCAATGGGATGAAAATTCCAAAGAAACAACTTTTAGATGGTAATAATCTGAACTGGCATGCATTTTGGAGGGGAAAAAAATCTTCATAAAGACACGCAAAAGTGTGTGAAATGTCCCATTTATTGATTTACACTGTAAACCCTGATTTTGGTTGTGGAGTTAGACTGAATTTTATTGTCATTTCACAAAAAAAGGGTACAATTCTGGCAACGAAACGTTATTGCTTGGCTTCCAGATAGAGTAAACATAGAAGTTGTGCGGAAGTTTATAAAAAAAAAAAAAAAGAGACAACATATAATGTGTCTATTTAGTGCAGATAATGGGAAGTGTAAAAATCTGATTAAAAAATGGCACAGAACCATGGATAACTGCACAGAATGTTTTTTATATTGCATGAAAGATTACATTTAAACATCGTTCAGAGAGAAAATAATTCAACTTATTAGTGCCAATCACTTATTCCATTATATTTTGTAAAAAAAAAATCAATGCCATTACTAAATCAAATTACTTGTTTGAATTAGAAAACTGAAAATATACAATGGTCTTGATTAGTTTAGATTAATTTCGATTAATTAAGTTACTGTGATAAAAGTTAAAAGCATGTTAAACAGAATTAAGTTTGATGCTGAAATAGTAGCGTTTGTTCTGCACAGAAAAGCTTTATTATAAGGTTTATGAAGGTAAAGGTGAAGTTATCTGTGCCAAGTTGACATTTGTTGATCCACTTTTCAGACTAAACTGTGATAATTCTGACCTTGTTTGGACGATTCCAAACTGATCTTTAGTGCAGCTACTGACAAACTGTACAGAACTGTGGTGGTTTACACAGCTATAATGTAAACTACCAGCAGATGCAGCACATGAAGATAAGGCCGCTTTATTTTTACAAAACAGACTATGAGTTTAGTTTAAAGAAATGTGACATCATCATAACACAGACGTGTGAAAAACAGTTTTAAGGGGTTGGGCACCATTTTGACTCTTGTCACTTCATGCCCTGATGAAGGCTGAGATGGACAGAAACACGTTGGCAATTTTAAACTAGCTGCTGTGATGTAATAAAGGCTTTTAATTTTTCTAACCTGCAGAATGACTTCGTAACTGCTGAGAAACAAAGGAGTTTTTTCCTTTGAGTTGATTCTTTATTGCAAACAAGTCATAAAATAAAACATAACATAATAAAAATAAAAATAAAGAAAATAAACATCTAATTAGATTTTCATTGATGAGCCATGTTCAAAAGGTAGTAGAAAGAAATACAATTTATTTAATTCTATCCCCCCCCCCCCCATTTTATTCAGTCAGTGATAACCTGGATACATTGCATTGATTTGTTGATGGTTTGGGTAAATAAAAGTGGGGTGGGAGATATTTTTTGGAGCATTTTTTAAAAAAACACATTGCTTGAAAACCTCTTCATGATCACATATCGTGCACTAAAATAAAATGTCTGCAAAAAAACCCTAAATGTTTTAGTCCAGTCTAGAAGAAGGAACCCAGGGATCTGCAACCCTGGTCTAAGAGAGCCACTATCCTGTCTGTTTTAGAGCAGGGGTCTCCAAACTATTCCACAAAGGGCCGGTGTGGCTCCAGGCTTTTGTTCTAAACATGCAGCAGCACACCAGACTTTCATCAACTAATCAAATGATCTCTATCGTCAGAGTGGATTGGTCAAACTGTGAACTCTTGGTTGGTTGGAACAAAAACCTGCAGCCCACACCGGCCCTTTGTGGAATAGGTTGACCCCTGTTTTAGACGTTTCCCTCTTCCAGCACACCTGACTGTCATCAGAGCTTGATAATAGGCTGATGATTTGAACCAGGCGTGTTGGGAGAGGGATACATCTAAAACAGGGGTGTCAAAGTGCGGTCCTCGAGGGCCGGTGTCCTGCATGTTTTAGATATTTCCCCTCTTCCATTCCACCTGGAGGACATTGCATCATTATCAGTCTGATGAGGAGCTGATTATTAACTCTTTATGTGTCAATGCTGATGCGTTCTGAATATATGATTTAGTTTAAAACTTCTGAAAAATTCAACCATTTTCCTTTTAGTTTTGTGCATGGACAAGGTGCCAAAAAGCAAGAGTTTTTTTTTTTTTAATGTATTTTATTTAAAACATTTCTAAAGGCAAAAGTATAATTGCTGGGACCAAATTTCAATAGTAGTTTTCTTTCCACGTTATTTGTCATTTTGTATATATTTATCAGTTTTTGTTGCTCATTTTGTTTGTTTTTCTACTTTTTTTTTTCTTATTGTAGAATTTTTCTTTGATTTTTCTACCATTTGTGTCTTACTTTGTTCATGTTACCAATTATTTTGTTAGTTCTCAGGAGTTAAAGGGTTAAACTGAATCACATGGAAGGGGGAAATATCTAAAACATGCAGGACACCAGCCCTCGAGGACTGGAGTTTGACACCCCTGATCTAAAACGTGCAGGGTAGTGGCCCTCTAGGACCAGGGTTGTAGACCCCTGGTGTAATCGGTGTACTTATCATCTTTACACTGATTGGCTGCTGCTGCGTCCATCAAATATCCACCCCTCCCTCCCTCTTCTGTATGTTCACAGATACAGCTATGACAGAAAAGACAACAGCTGGCAGCAAAACCAAAGTAAAAACTATGTTAGAAAAAGCAACTGCTTGGATAAAAGAGACGAAGAAAGAAACAGGAGGAGGGGGCAACAAAGCCATGCTAATGTGAAGCAAACATGACGCTTACGTGGGCTTAGTAAGGGACTACGATGTGTCGCATGAGTGATGTCACACTCCACTCAGGTGTGGTGTGAGTCTGTGGCGACGTCACATGTGCGCCAGGTGTGTAGTCCAGATTATTAACGGGTTTTACTCACAAATGAATCAGCCGTTTGTTAACAGAAGCAGTTGAAACAATAATTATTTATTATGAGGTACAACATGTATGTGATTCAGGGCACATGACAAACCACATACGATGTTAGCATTTTATTTCCCATTGAATAGCATTCGTTAATTTTTCGATCTCAGGCCCCATGAGCCTCCCAGAAGGGGCGGAGACTTAAGCTAAGAGGGTCACTCTAAGACTTGAAGATGACGATGGGGAAAATTGGTGTCGTATCATCCCATAATGGTCTTCAAGTCTGGTGGCCATGTTTCTTTCAGTTAAGATTAATTTCCAGTTTACTCAATTTGCTTCAGGTCAAAATTGGATAAAACGGGAAACGGCTGTTAAACACAAAAAGGAAAATTAATCACTATCTATTTTGTCATTTTGGAAACAAAATGAAGAAACTAGTTATTTTTTCGTTGTCTTATTTTTGGTTTTATTTTGAAAAAACAATTATACACAGATTATTCTAGACCATCTTGCACGTTTCCTGAAAATTTCGTGATAATTGGTTGAATACTTTTTGCATAAACCTGTTTACAAGGGTAAAAATGTCCACTGAAAAGGAAATATATTGTTTCTAATTAAGACATTTAATGTAAAACTGTGAACATGTTTACTTCATGTGTCTCAGGAACTTATTAGTCATTTAACATTTTGTCATAATCAGCGATGGATAATAGTCACAATCTACTAGTAAGGATAATTTTGCAAATAATCGACCTACCCTATATAATGTAACATCTAGGGTCCATATAACTATTCATTGGATCAAGAAAAAAAACAAACCTGGATCCATTTGCCCCACCTTATATCAAGTTCATTTTGCAGCTTCAGTATAAATGTTAATCTTTATGATCATCAACAGCCTGAGGTGTGTTTTAGGGTGTGACCTCCTGTTGTCGAGGTAGTAAAAGTACTCACATTCTATATTTAAGTAGAAGTACAGTACAGGAGGAGTATGAAGGAGTATAAAGTACAGATATTTATATAAATATGAGTATAAAGTACAGATATTTATAGAAATGTAAGGAGTATAAAGTACACATATTTATATAAATATAAGGAGTATAAAGTACAGATATTTATGTAAATGTAAGGAGTATAAAGTACAGATATTTATATAAATATAAGGAGTATAAAGTACAGATATTTATGTAAATATAAGGAGTATAAAGTACAGCTATTTATGTAAATATAAGGAGTATAAAGTACAGATATTTATATAAATATAAGGAGTATAAAGTACAGATATTTATAGAAATATAAGGAGTATAAAGTACAGATATTTATATAAATATAAGGAGTATAAAGTACATATATTTAAATAAATGTAACGAGTATAAAGTACAGATATTTATAGAAATGTAACGAGTATAAAGTACAGATATTTAAATAAATGTAACGAGTATAAAGTACAGCTATTTATGTAAATATAAGGAGTATAAAGTACAGATATTTATAGAAATATAAGGAGTATAAAGTACATATATTTAAATAAATGTAACGAGTATAAAGTACAGATATTTACCTAAATAATCTACTTCAGTACAGTAATGAAGTACTTGTACCTTGTTACTTCCCACCTCTGAATATTACAAACAGCTTTTACTCCAGAGTCGTACCTCGATTGTGATGAAGCAGCCGTCATAAGGTGCAGCCAACACCAGCCCCCCCCAGGTGGATGGAACAGTGTAACCACAGTTCTGTGGCAACTCTGACAAAGGCAGCGGAGACAGAGGAGTTTCTGAGGGATGGAATTAAATACATGTTGAATTCACCCACTTCATTTTAATCTTATATTTTAATCTTTTATATATATATATATATATATATATATATATATATATATATATATATACACACATACATACATACACATACACACACACACACACACACACACACACTTATGCGTTGTATGTACAGTGGCGGAAAAAGTTTGTGGACACCGCATGTATTTGCTCTATATTACATTAAAAATGCTGAACTCTACCATGTGTTGTTCCATTCTCCAAACCCACATGCTCCTTTCTGCACATGCTCAGTTCTATTCTATCAGAGTGAAAACTGGATGTTTCAGTAAATAATTAGGGTTGTCAAAATAATTAATGCATTAACTCTGACTAATCCATCATCATGATTAATCTGATTTTTTTTTTTTTATAAACATTTGTAATTATTGTATCATTCAGGTCCAGTCAGAGTGGGTTGAGGGTGGGGGGGTTGCAAAACAAAGAACAAAAACACAACTGTTCCCAAGTTAATGAAATAGAGGGAAAAAAGTTACAAACAAATATCCAATAACTAATTATTAACCCTAAATAATTTGTCATGTAAATAAACCTTTTTTTGATGCAAATATTATCTATATTGATAAACAGTCCATGATATCACTATATTTTTTTTTATGAAAAAACCCACCCACATAATTATATTTTACATGATTTATATCTTATGGATCAAAAACCATGGTTATAATGGAAGTAATGTATAATAGTTTGTGTTCAGAATTTTAAAGATCATTCAAAAATCAACTTTTGATTTCAATTCTGTAAATATATTTAACACAAAATACAAAGTGTGTGTAAAAAAAACACACTAGGACACCAGAATATTAAGTATAAAAAAAAATTTGTTTACCAGTTTCATCCTTTTACAGTTTTTTTTTTTTTCATTTTCACACCTAGATTTTATTACTCCCTGCAGTAATGCCTTAATATTTTATATAAATCACTTTTGAATAGTCTTGTACATGAAACCTGCTATAGAAATAAAAACCCCAGCCTATGTTTCTGGGCCCCCCCACATGCCCCATGCAGCCCACATCCTGCTAAAAACATACCTCTCTCCACAGACAACACAACTCCAGGTGTGGAATCAGGATGTTGGACAAGAAGCCTCATGGAGTCTTCGCTACATTCCACAGTGGGATCCAATTTCAGGAACTGTTCCAGGTCTACGTTGTACCACGGGGCCCCCCAAGATCCTAGAATATGGCCCTGAGCTGCTCGGCATCAGCATCAGGACCAGTCAATCGTAACAGTAGAAGGGTCTAGAACTCAATAATTCATACATTCAACTCTGCAGCTTGAAGAGGATTTTGTGCAGAAAAAAAATAATTAAAAAATCGTATTAAAAGCCCAAACTTACTTACGCATATCTGACTGATAATCAGAATCAGGGTAATCCTTTGAGGTCTTGGTTCCACTGGTGTCTTGCACAGATTTTTGCCCAATTAGGAGTTTTCCAAAGTAGGAGTTGGTCTTATTTTCACCTTGAGTTTGGCTGAGTGTTGTTGCATTTTCTCCTAATTTGTGTTTTGTTGGAAGCTTTTTCAGTGATATGCTTTGACAAAGTACAGTGTAGACCAAGAGGAGTCCCAAATAGAACAAGCCCCTGTTATTTCTACACGCCATTAGGACAGAGGAGAAAAAAAACAAAAGGCCACACGCAAGGCTTCAACTGTGTACCTCACAAACTGGGAACTGGAGCACTAATGCCTAGTGTTTTTAAAAGACAGGAAGAGCACAGGCCTGGCAGGTGTTTCCCATAATTCAATTAAGGCTTAGAAGTCAATGTGTAGGCAATAAAAGGCTGATATCTGCCTGAGCACCGTTTACAAAAGCTACACTGATTATATAAAAACTATATTAATATAAAAAAAATATAATTAATTAAAACAAAAAGGTAGTTCTGTGCTAGTAAAGGTGTTAATGAATGTTTATACTTCCTGTTATTATTTTAGCTGCATATCAGATAACACATTAACACTTACACATCATCCAATAATACACAGTAATCCATTACAGTCACATGTTTTAGTGTAAATAATTTATATTGTCTCTATGAAGTAAATAATAACTAGTATTATATTATATTAAAATGTGGGAAAAACAGCATTAAATTTTTTCTTATAGCAGTTTCCCATATCAATTTCTGATACTAGGTTTTAAATATACATTTATTTGATTTAAAAATAAAATGGTGTCCAGGTGAGTATTTACAACTACGTAAAAAAAAAAACTAACAAAAAAAAAATACTCGATCAGATTGATATTTTTTTGTACCTAAAGAAGATTAAAAACACTCAGGAAAAATATATTAACTAATGTTGTCATGTTTCATACATGAAAGGGTTAAAACTTCGAGTACAGATAAAAGAATGGGCTCTTTGTAAAGGTAGAGCCTTTAGACTAAAACACTTTTTATGTTTATTTTACAGGTAAAAAAAACTGTACATTTAGAAATATTTGCTATGTTTAAGTCTTTTACAGATGGGGAATTTGGAAAATTATACATTTTTCAGGAAAAATATCTTAAGTTTCATACATGAAAGGGTTAAAACTTCAGCTGTTCCGAGTACAGATAAAATGGGCTCTTTGTAAAGGTAACACCCTGTAGTTTAGACTAAAACACTTATTTTAACTGTTTATTTAACAGGTAAAAAAAACAAAGACTTAGAAATATTTGCTATGTTTATGACTTTTACAGATGGGAAAATTGGGGAATTGTCAGTTTTTCCAAAGTGGCTATATTTGGAAATTTTGGTAGAAAAAAATGAACTGTTAAAATGCTTCGAATACACATATTTTAGCAAATTTAGAAACTAAATATCTCCCCATACAAAATTATCGAAAATGTACAGTATATTATATTTGATGAAAGAACAACTTGGCAAAAAAAATATATATGTAGTGTTCATACTTGTTCTGGAGAATCATAAATGTTACACATCTAGAAAAATAAACTGGAAATGTGATTTATATTTAATATCATGGCAGAATCTACGTCATTTAATGAGTAAATACATGGTCCGTTGTAATATAGACAAAATGAGATCACTTTAACAATATAAGAGCCTCATAATGTTTTAGGATAAATAAGTGAAAATTAGTGTGAGTAGCTCATTAAAATACTGAATATATATATATATATATATGTGTGTGTGTGTGTGTAACATTTAAAGAACCCAGAGGTATTGTAAACTGTTTTGTTCTTTTTACATGTAAACTACCACAACTCTGAATGAAAAGGACTAATAGATGTAAGTATGAATGACAATGTTCAAAATATTTTTCTACCACTTCCAATAAAACCAATATAAAAGCTCAACTTACAACTTAATTCTTACAAAAGTACCCATGATTATGCATAGATATTTTGATACTGGGGGAAAAAAAAACTAATAGACATTGCTAGAGTTACACAGGGCAGCATTTTAATTATATTGCGAACATGTTACCCAAATAATTTTGCAGATACAAACTTTTTTTTATACAAGAAATGACACTTAAATTGTTAGCTAATGGGACATTCTGCATCAGTGAAAAGAGGCTTTTAGTAACTCAGGCAGGAACTCACTTGAGTCTACTTTATTGTAATGTATTGTACTGCTCTGTTCTTACATAAAGTTCTAAATACTTCAGAACACTTGAACCACTTTTCAAACAAAAAGGTATAATTAATTAGTGACGAGACACAGACTGGACATATGGATTTAACTCTGGTTGGAATAACGTTTATTTGATCCGTCTGTAAACAAGATGTCTCATCAATTCATGGCATTTGAAATAGCAGATTCTGTGGCAGAAGGAACACCCCCCCCTCAAAAAAAAAAAAGACGGAATATTGCAAAGTTGTTGTGTTTTTTTTTTTTGGGAGTTTTAATTCTGTACATAATCCACAAAGTCTGGAGATTACCGATGCCAAAATATCCCGTAGGAAAGTGCCATTTAAAAGTTATTTCTTGGTGGGGGGGCAGCAGTTAAAAATCCAACTCGCAGTAGCAACAGATCAGATTTGAGTTTATGGCACAGAACACACAGTTATTCTCAGAAAATTTTCACAAGACAACTTACAAATGTTCTTATTCCAACCAACACCATTTTCAATATGTTTTAGTGTACACAGCATCATTTATTTTCTTTTTAAATATACTTCTAAGTACCGTACTATGACAATTTGTGAATACACCTTTTGATGACTAAAGCACAAGGCAAAGAATTCCATGGTGTTGGGAGGCCAACATCCTGGGTTTTTTTTTTTGTTTTGTTTTTTTTTCTTACAGTCAAAATGCATTCATACTGTAGTAAAATGACATTGCCGTTTCATAGCATAATGGACATGGAAGTTAGCGGAACTCAAAATTAGTGATGAACCTTTTAAGTAGCGTTAAAAGTCTAAACAAGCAGTTTAAAATGTTTTACAGTCATTTGAAGTTGTCTTTATGAGTTACAGTCAACATGTGATGCCAACAATCATCCATCAGAATAAGCTGAAGTAATTCTGAGAAAAAGAAAAAAAATCCTCTTATTGTGACAATTGGTCCAAATGGTGTGGGGTGGGGGGGAGAGAGAGAGAAGGGGGTGGGGTGGGGGGGGGGTAGAACAGAATGGTGTACAGCGAAATTTACAGAGAGCTTGACGGACAGATCTTAAGTGTTAACGGTGATGGAACGGCCGCTGGGGGGGGGGGGCTTTTCGGGTGTGATGGGAGTATCGGGGGAGGAGGGGGTGTGGAGACCTCGGCGATGCTGACCTTAACACTACACTCAAAACAACAGCCCAACACCACGTCAACTTGTAAGACCACATTCAGTTACAACAGCAAAAGCATGTAATTTGGGGCGGGGTGGGGTGGGGGTGACAAATTAGTACACACAGAAGGACTTTTGTCAGAGGAAAGTGTTTCTTCAGAGTCTATGTGAAGACTTGAGGATGGAGGCAAGATGAGAAGATGGTTTTGGCTGGAATATTATGTTTGAACACAGGAGGAGGAAGGGGTGGGGGGGTGGGAATTGTATACTAAAAGGGGAGGGGGGGTAATGCATGCAACTTTAATGCAAACATGCTGATGGAAAAATAAAAAATAATAACCTGGCATCTGTTTAAAGGTTAACTATCCAAACTGTCGCCACTATTACATGTGTACTTCCCTTGGAATATTAGCCAGTTGCTAAAGAGGATATTTTATTTATGCAAGGCAAGTCCAAATCATTTTCACACTTTTATTACAGTTAAGTGATGATTTTTTTTTTGGTTAATAAACCTTTAATCATTTCATTGAACATGCCATTACTGTAGTGCCAAAAAACATGAGAAGTACAATGTTAAGCGGAGGGTAGGTTTAAAGGAAGAGGGGGTGGGGGGGAAAAAGGGGGGGGGGGGGGGTAAAGGGCATTAAGCAAAGAAAAGCTTTGTATAAAAGTAGACTGGGGAGGATATTACATTGTATGCCATCTAATCCTGGAAGTAGTGTCAACACAATGCGGTGAGTGGGAGTGAGCTGCTAAGGAGATGGATGCGTGGAGAGGTTGCTTTAATATCCACTTTTCCTCAGGTAGTCAGCCATTGTATGTGCTTTCTTGTTAAGATTTCCACCATGGACCGCCTCCTTTCCCATGACTACAACCAATACTGGAGCACACAAGGAAAAAAAGAGAAATGAACAAAAATTTTGAAGAGTTGCCCCCCCCTCCACAGCATGAAGGGGGAACAAAAAGGTGACACAGTATCTTACCACTCTTCATTGCTATTAAAAAGTTTCCATGACATTTTGACTGCTTGCAGGAGAAATCTTAACAGCAACATTTCTTTTCTCTTCTTTTTTTGTCCCTCAAATTTATCTAAGTGAGCTTGAAATCATTAAAACCCTGAATCCCTTAAGTATTTTGCCATTGAGTAAGCCTTCTTATTCAATCCGCCTCCGTGGACCCCTTCTTTGCCCATTACAAGAACCAAAACTGAAAGAGAACAGATAGAAAAAAAGGACAGTTAAGAAAATGAAAAAAGGTAAAAGGGAGAGGCATTCCAAATAAGGAGAAAGTATCGTCACCAGAGAGCTATTCAGCTGCATACCATTTAGGGCTGACTAAAGCACACTGTCCAGCACTCACTTGTTTACTGTTGAAAGTAATGGACCGTTAACCCTTTTGCGCATGAGCTGCAACAACCCGTGTCACGTAGACTTTTTTTTTTGTTAAATTGCATAACATTATTTTAACCTCAAAGGTTCTTCTATCATGCTGGTGTTAGCGACATAATCCAGCTGTCTGCGTTTTTTACAAGAAACTTATTTTGGAGTAAGAGTCTGTTGTAGAGACCATGCGTGAAAGGGTTGATAAAATACTTCCAACAACATCGAATTAACCTCATCTTCCATGCAATTTGGGGGGTGGGCGGGGGGCTGGAAATCTGCCTTTTTTATTTTTTAAATGTCAATGCACGTAAGCTGCATGGAAGATGAGACAGTTTGATTTTAACAGCAAACCTGAAGTAACCAGAGACATTATCCAGGGACAGGGTTTGAACAGATTTTAACACATTACATTTAAAACTAATATTTTATAAGGCAATTAAGCACAATTTTATACCATTTTTCTGACCCCCCTCCCCAGACTAATTGTTTAATATACTTTAAGGCCTGGCATTCAAATTCTTGGATTGTACACTTTATGTAACTCCAGCTGGATTAGTCTGTGCCAATAAGACATTTTATAGTTTCAGTGTTATTAGCAAATCTCTGAACAGGACGAACTAAGCCAACCAGGAAATGGCATAAAACAAATGCCTCAATGCTAGTGGTTTGAGGTTGGCTTAAGATTTAATTCCACATTTATTAATTAGTGCTATGGTACCCAATTCAGACTTATTGCTTTGGGTGTTTCACTGGATTGAACTAACAATTCCAGTCAGTCATCCAGAATCTAAATCAAGTAAAAGAATTTCAGAAGGATGGGTGATTATGTCTGCAAATTAAACATCCATCGAGTCCCTACGCTCATGAATACATTGGCCTTTAAAAACAAAAAAAACATTATTCGACCTTCAGTAAAAACCCTGTAGTGGCCATTTTGTTTTAAAAACAAAGTAGGGAACAGTTTGTTAAATGCCAGAGGCCAAATGAAGTGTACTAAAACTTCCAGATACTTAAGTACAGAGTCTTATACTTGAGGTGTATAAACTCACTTTATTATTATTACTACATTATCCATGTTTTCTGGTTCAAGCCATATTAGTTTTCTCTAAGATAACAGTTATTTGGAGATTACAAATTCAACAAAAAATTAGTAAACTATGCGTTGTGACCATATCAGTATCTTAATAGATTTGTTAGTGGTCATCAACTGTTTTTAGTTTATGCTCTCTTCTGCCATTTAGAGCAGGAGTCACCACCAACACTGGTCCTGAAGAGTCACTATCCTGCAGGTTTGGGACGTTTCCCCCTCTCAGCAGCCCTGAAGGTCGTTATCAGGCTTCTGCAGAGCTTGATGATAGGCTTATCATTTGAATCAGGGATACATTAACACATTCAGGATAGCAGCTCTCAAGGACTAGACTTGGTGACCCCTGGTTTAGAGTACAAGCAGATTAGTAAGGTGACAAGTGGACAGAACAGAAAGGGAAGCAGTATTAGGATAAAGAAGGAAAACATGTCTTTTATTGCAAGCAGTGTTTCACCAAGAAAAAAAAAATCATTTGAACACACAAATTTGTCAAATTGTTAGATGACCGCTACCACTTGAGAAACACTGAAGCAATGCCAGACTTTGGAGGACCACAAAAGAAACTGACTGAAGTAGGCAAACCCTGGCTTACATGAAACACCATACTTAACTTGACAGTTATGTATGCAGTTTAACTCCAAGTAAGCATCATCAAAACTGTGAGATATTTAAACTTTTTTTGGCCAACTACATGAAACCATTTGCAAGTAGTGTTTACATGCACATTACAAATGGTAGCAATATCTCACTTCACATTTAACCATTCCTCACAAATGGCAAGTAAATCACTACTCAACACTACTCATGCTGTTTTATTAATGAAATGCATAAAAATAAAACAGCACACAGCATCTCATGCTGCAAGTATTATGAGTTTAGTTTGTTCAGTAACACTTTGTTAGGCGACAGTTACAACTAATACTTCCACAAACTACTCAAGAATGTTAATAGTTATGACGTCAACTGTTATGAAACTACACATTTACCTTTTCCGGCTCTTCCCACAGAGATATTGTATGTAGGCTCTCCTCCTTGGCTCTTTGTCCTCATGTCCATCGTCCAGTCCCCATCCACCTGGAAGCTGTCTCTAAGGACTGAACACTTCTTTGAGCCCAGAGTCAGACCACCGGTGAAAAAGGACTCCCTGTCCTTACCAGTAAGGACATCAATTTCTTGAGACTGAAATAAAGCACACAAAAAAAGAGGGAAAACAAACAAAAAAAAGCAGCAAGATTAGTAATTTTACATAAATCTACACACATGCAAAAACAAGCACAGGGCACTGTCATTTAATACACTACTGTATATCTTGTGTGTATATTTAAAGTAATGATTTGCAACATCCTGTCTTGGTGTATTTTTAAAATCGACAAATAAACTTTGTTTGTCCTGAGTAAAGCATTTTGTTGCTGCAATGTGACCACTACATTTGCAGCTGAGGTTAAAGGGTAGTTGCCCAAACCATGATGACTTCACATAATCAGCCTTTACTCATCTTACCCATAATGACCCCAGGAAGGAGAACTGCAGTTTATCATCCACACACTGGTTGTCACACTTTCACAGGCTTATGGTGAATTATTGGTATTTACCCCAACTGTATAGTAACAAATCAATCAGTGGTAGAGTCAAACCTAGTACCTTTAATTATGTTTTGAGATATATATATACACACACACACATTTTTATTTCGTGATGGCATTTTTTTCAGACAGCTCTACTTCCCTTTTGGACTACAGCTGTTCCCACCCTTCCTGTTAATGAAAACCATGCATGTCCAAATGTGTTAATTTTAAACTGTTATTGAAATGAAGGATGAAGTGTCCCTTTATGGACTGGGGAAAAAAAAAATCCTCCCTCTTAAACCCACTTGGATTAGCTGAAAAAAAATTGTCAGAGATGGAACCACGCCTGTTATTCTGACTTCATGATAAGATTACATTGCATTGTTCACAAGGGACACCAAGGCAACAAATATGGTCTTTTAGAATGTGTTGCATTACTGTTGGCATTAGCACACAAAAGTAGTTAAAATGAGCCGAAACTTAAAATTTCCAAAGTAAAATAAGAATAACATAGAAAAGATAACACCACACTTAAACTCTACACATATTTTGTAGTGTTCAAAGTACAGCATTTTCTAGATGCATCAGCACTTTATTCTTTATAGTGCTTTCTGGGCACATTTTGTACCTGTCTTCTGTCTGAGATTGTTGATTTTTGTTATCATTTACTTGTTTACATTTCACTGTATGTTCAGAGTAAATCACAACCAAATCATGTTAGAGACTTAATTTAGTTTTTTTTAATTACATACTAAACTAATAGAATGTGATGCATTGCTGAAGATTAAACTACATAAGGGTTTTGCTCCTGAGAGATTCTGTTGGATTTCTGTATATTGGCTTGAGAGTCTGGTTTTGACTGGCTTTATATGTAGTGTCCGAATAAAAGTACTTAATTGACCCCACAATTGGGAACTTTTATGATTTGATGGTGGTTTGATTGCTTGAAAGTGCATAAAGTAGTCAAATGAGCTCAAATTAACGTGTTATACGTACAACCAACCTAAATGACGGTATTGTGCCGTTATTCTTTACGTATTTTGCAAGTAATAACTGAAAACAGAATTAGTATATTCTGCATATAACTTGCATAATACATGTGAATACTTCTAGGCTTAGTGCAGTTTCGAATTTGGGACTTATCCAATGAGGCAATACGATTTAAAGCTATAAAAGTATAACAATGGCAGTAAGACAGCACATTTCCGCAGATTCACTGGTATGCATTCCTAGCTTTTTCCTGCAGTGATCGGCGGAAGTAAGAGGACGTCAACGGAGGACTAGCTACCCCTAGTGCCGTCCCTCACAATGAATAAGAAAAAAAAGACTTCATTGTCACTCCCACCAGACAAAACAAGTCTTGTGTGCTCTCCCGCTAATTTTCCTACAAAGAAAACCAGACTACTTTATTGCGGTCTGATTAAGTATGTGGCCTTTTTAGCTACGGGGAGCCGGTAAACCAGCAGCTTAAGTGTAACTAATCAAAACGGCCGCGGCTACACACAAAGCATGCACACCCTTAAATCAAGCACTGCTTAGTCTCGTTTTTAAACACAGACTGAAATGAATCTAAACACGTCTTCAAAGTCGATTACTTGTCGTTAACTGAAACCCTGAGGTGTACGGTTTCATATTGAGCGAAAGGGACAATGAGTAGAGTCTTATCTGAGCTACACGCGGACTAATCCTGTAACGTTTCCTTAGCAGGAAATAGCCGAGATAGGCCAACGGTGCACTAGCTAACTAGCTAGCTAGCATGCACTAAGCTAGCTCCGTACCGTTAGCCTGCTCGTCAATTAGACCCAGCGAGGTAACGGTTTTAGCGTCTTGCACGCTCGCGCAACGTCTAACGTGGGTGAAACACAGCGGCACAGTCGAAGAGGCACACGAATTCACAACGTTTAATTCATTTCGATAAGTCTTACCGTGATACTGTTGAAAGTACCACCGGCATGTGCTGCCCAAACATATTTGGCGTCCGTATACCCAACAATGGCGCTATCCTGACAGCTGCCATCGGCCATCAGGTTGTCCACGTAGCTTTGCCAAGACATGTTGAAGAAATGGATGAAATATAAAAACCCCTACAGCTTCCGAAGGTCGGTCACCAAAAAGACAGAGAGGCAAATCTGAAGGAAAGTTAAGGAGGAATTTAGAGTCTCCAATCTAAGCCACAGTTCGACGTTCTCCAACGTCAAGGCTGGGGCAGCAAAGAAAGCCAGGGCAATGAGGCAGCGGCTGGGTGTAGTCCGTATCAGATCACTCCGCACAATGCGAGACCCGGCGCTTTTATGGCAGCAGGCGGCGGAATAAAGAGGGACTTATCAGCTCAGCCAAGAGTCAACTGTCTAAGGGAATGCCGGAACGCACACACAAGCAGATGGTGATTTACTAATGCAACCATCTAGCCAATAATCATTTCATTCATTCATTCATCCGCTCATTCATTGTCTTTTAATGTTGTAGGACTAAAGTGACAACGCCTCGCCATGCGGCTCAGTTTGGGAATGTAGTTATAGGATCAAGACTGAACCCATGTGGCTGATGGATTTCTAGATTATTCCGCCTATCCTGTTGCATTTTATCCACACAAACACACATCCCTTGTTGGTGTTTTTGTTTTTTTATTATCATGTAATGTGCTGTAATCCGTAACAGCCTCATTAATCAAACCTACACTGCAGTTAGAGTAGATAAAATGCATGACATGGAATATAAAAATTTGAAATATATATATATATATATATATATATATATATATATATATATATATATATATATATTTCTGAATATGAAACCCAAAATAAATAAATAAAAAAATACATGAAAAATCAGCTTCACTGTCTGATGTAGAAAAACCCTAAGATCTCATACCAACAAAAACACAAAGTCCTACGAACTTTCCTGTTATTTGATGATAAAATGTATGATAGACGTTTTGCTTTGGAAAACTTCCATAATATTAACTATATATATATATATATATATATATATATATATATATATATATATATATATATATATATATATATATATATATATATATATATATGTCCATTTATATTACCAAACTTTGTTCATGAAGTTCAGTCCATGTGCAAGCAATAACAGAAATAGGTGTATTAAACTAAATTAAATTAGTATAAAACAATACATAAAAAGTAAAAGTTAAACTTTGTGTGCACAGTTTAATAAGACCATAAGTCTTCTGTATGCCGCAGAGACAAGGACCATATGGAATGAAGCAAAGGATAACAGCTTTTGAGATGTAGATATAGATGTAGAGGGAAAATATGCAGGATCCCATGCTAACATCGTAAAACAAACAAGGAAGTCCAGAGAGATTGTATATTAACTGGTAATAAATGTCATAACCTAACTTCTGTTCTTATAAATCACTTAATGTGACTTGATTTAATTTATGTTCATATTACTAAACTTGGTCCATGATGTCCAGACCATAAAACATCAGGCAGTGCAAACACTGGTAGAAATAACTATCAATTCAAATAGACTGAAATACCAAAATATGAAAAATGCAGAAAAAAAATAAATAAATCAGGCATCTTCACTTTGTGTACACACTTCAATCAATATCTAAGTCTTCTGTACCCCACAGAGAGAAAAGAAGAAAAGTTGAGAGCAGGGTTACAGCCTTTGAGAAGTAGATGTACAAAAAGATCATAAGAAATAAAGCAGAAGAGGGTCTTAATGGATACTGTCAATATTTTGCCCCCCAAAAAATCCTTGTATTTTGTTAGATGAAAGCATCAGCGATAAGTGCTATTAAAGGAATAAAGGAAGTAAACCATGAAGAACATTGTGTCTTGATGTAGATGTAATGGACATCAAACCCAGTAGTTCTGAGAGAAATATGGAGAACTATGACCTCCTCAAACCCCAGTGGATGCAGATCACAGAAAAGGACAACATTTTCTGCAGGTATAGAAAAACAGAAAAATGTATAAAACATAATGAGGTGAACTGGGACCATTTCACTTTGTGCCCTTGTGAGGAAATATGTGCCCTCGAAGACTGCAGTGAATTTCTAACTTTTTCAAGGTCCAAGGTTTGACTTAGTGTCATTTGTTTATTTATACATGAAAGGAAATTTGCATTCAGGACCAGCAGTGAACATCTTTAAAAACAATCTATGATAATTAGTTCAATAGATAAAAAATAATTGTTTCATCTATAACAAAAAAATAAATAAATGCAATTTTACTGTTTACTTTATTACAATTGAGAGGTTGTACTTTTTTACTTTTACTTCAGTAAAGGAGTTGAATCAGTACTTGTACTTTGACCAGAGTATGTTTTCATACCAGTAGCTGTACTTCTACTTAAGTACAGAATGTAAGTACTTTGACCACCTCTGGGTGGAGGGGCTGTATGCACGAATTGGCAGCTATGCTATTATTAATGTGTACAGTAGTTTACCACCACCAGAGTGTGAATACATGAGTGAATGAACCAAGGATCGATGCATTAATAGAAAAGCGCTATATAAATGTAATCCATTATTATTAGTATTATGTAATGGTCAGTATTACCTACAGCAGTAATCTTTCATCAGTGAACAGACTCATGAAACAAACTATTCAATTGCTGACATTCAGTGAAAAAAACACATGACTAACTGACATTTCCTGTGTCTGAAATGCTCTTTTGTACTTCGATCCTCTTCTGTATTTCATGTCTTCTTTGGACTTTTTTCCAATACTTTCATCTGATTCTTATTCATAAAGTCTTTTTCTGAAAACTGTCTTATTAATTCATTCTATAAATAAATGCTTGTATCAAACTATTGGTATGTATGCTTGAATTTCCTTCAGGATCAATAAAGTATCTATCTATCTATCTATCTATCTATCTATCTATCTATCTATCTATCTATCTATCTATCTATCTATCTTTTTGGTGACCAAATTAAAAAAAAATCCCCATGGATATCATTCCTATATTTAGGAACAATAGACTTAAAGTACTGGGACACTATGTGTGCGTGTTCAGAGTATGTCTACTGTTGGTGATAATCCATCTGTACCCTGTCCTTTACCTTTACTTACAGATGGTGCTCCACCCTATATATGGTGGATTTAACCTCTATACACTGTGAAATATTATCAGTTCCTTTTGGTTTAACAGTAACACTTGTAGGTTACACCACCTGACAGATAAATGCTGTTGGTGTCATTTTATTCATTACTTAAGGGACACAAAATTCCTGAAAGATTTTGTCGTGATCATTAATTCTTAGATATGAGATTAAAATTTACAAAAGGCAACATTTCTTTTCTAATTTATATATCTGTACTTTGTACTCCTTACATTCTTAGAATATACATGGTACTTTTTTAAACTAAACAGATGTGACACTATGAAAAATAAGTCACTATAGAGGGAAATTGTGACTATATATATTATAATTCTGACTTTTTATCTCACATTTTTGAGTTTTTATCTTACAATTTTGAAATGTTTTATCTAATAATTTGGAACTTTTTTTTAAATCTCACAATTATGCTTTTTTAAATATTTTTTTTTTTTATGTCATGATGACCTTTTAATCATAATTGTGCCTTTTTTCCTCCATTTTTCTGAAATTTCCACAAAACCCTAACAAACACATAATCTACACAGCAACTCATTTTTAAAGGTTTTATTCTTTAGGTACTTTTGGAAATTCTCAGATTTTTCCTGGTTAAATAGGTATTGTTTCATTCCTGGCAAAAAAAAAAAAAGTGCAGTTTTATTTTTGAAATTGTGTACTTTATTACAACTAAGAAGTTGTACTTTCGTTCTTTTTTTTTTTTTTTTTTTTTTTTTTTACTTTTATTTAACTAAAGGAGTTTATATGAAACTTTTTTAAACATTAGAGTAACTTTCTTTTCATGGAAGGTTGCCGTCAGTCTTTTTTAATTAAAAATGTCATATTTTGAAAAGCAAACTTGTTAGTCTTTGGCAGAGGTGGTAAAAATACTCACATTCTGTACTTAAGTAGAAGTACAGTTACTTCACTTCATGGGGTCGCCATGGAAACTGTGGACAAACTCACATGGGAACCTTAAATGCACCCAAATGTAACCCTTCTGAGGCCCACATGGGCATGTTGGTTGGGATAGTTCAGACTCTACATGGTTAATTAATAAAGAATTCAGACCCAAGCATAACATTTACAGTTTATGTAGACCACAGGGAAATGTTTTAAAAGGCATAATTCCATTTAAAAAAAAGCAAACTTTGCCTCCTATAAGGCACTGAAGCTACTTGTTTAGATTGTTGGATGTATTTTTGTGATGCTCATGTGAATCATCAGCAGTGATCATGCTTGCAGACCATGAAATTGACCTCAAATATTTTTTTTTTCTGACTGCATTCAAGAGCTCATCCCCCAACCAACCTCACCATGAGCTTGGATTACACCAAAGCATTTTACAACTTCTATTTTCTTGTGTAATATCACTGTACACTTCAGCACTCAGTAAACTCACCAGTGTTAATGTAACACTTTAAGAGTTAATTTTAACACTACATTACCCACTACATAGTGTAGAATTAACACTGAACCTAGAGTTACATTTTCAGAGTCAACTTTAAACTAGTAAGAGTTCATATTTTACACTACACTCATTAGTGTTAAACAAGTTTTACACTTTGTGAGGAGTAACACCCATAGTGTCATTGACATTCAACACTGAAGAGTTAAGTGTTAAGAAATAACTTCTCCAGAGTTAAAGCTACTTAACCCTACATGTTCATAATTAACACAGTAAACTCACCAGTGTTAATGTAACACTTTAAGAGTTAATTTTAACACTACACTACCCACTACAGAATGTAGAATTAGCACTGAACCTAGAGTTACATTTCTAGAGTCAATGTTACACTAGTAAGAGTTCATATTTTATACTACACTCATTAGTGTCAAACAAGTTTTGTGAGAAATCATACCCATAGTGTTATTGACTTTCAACACCGAAGAGTTAAGTGTTAAGAAATAACTTCTCCAGTGTTAAAGCTACTTAATACTACATATTCATAATTAACACAGTAAACTGACCAGTGTTATTATAACACTTAACAAGTTAATATTAACTCTACACTACCCACTACAGAATGTAGAATTAGCACTGAACCTAGAGTTACATTTCCAGAGTCACCTTTACACTAGTAAGAGTTAATATTTTACACTACACTCATTAGTATCAATCAAATTTTGTGAGAAATCACACCCATTGTCACGGATCGGGGTGAGGTGAAGGAGGACTCCATTGCACAGTACTGAAGGGCAAAATAATTTAATAACAAAAGTACAACATAAAGACAAGACAGACACAACCTGGGAGTAAACGGCCAGAGTCCGTGGTGATGATGAGTGTCCGGGTTATGGTGATTGGGGAGATGGAAGACATCGACCGGGTTATGGAGGTGACATAGATGAATGGTCCTGCACTGGCAGCTACAAGCCTCACCGCTTAAATAGTCACCGATTAGGAACGGCTTGCAGCTGCGCAGTGCAGGACCAGGTGAGTGTGGAAAATTGGGGGAAAGGTCACTGGAACGGAGGTCATGACAGTACCCCCCCCCTAAGGGGCGGCTCCTGAAGCCCCTAAAAAACAAAAAAAAAAAACAAAATACAACCCCCCCCCCGTTGTCCAGAGCTTCTCCGAGCAGGGCGGCATGGTAACCTCCTGGTCGGAGTACCCTCTGGGCAGAGCGGTGTGGCATCCTTCTGGGCAGGGCGGTGTGGAAACCCCCTGGGCGGAGTACCCTCTGGGCGGAGCGGTGTGGAATCCCTTCTGGGCAGGGCGGTGTGGAAACCCCCTGGTGGAGTACCCTCTGGGCAGAGCGGTGTGGCATCCTTCTGGGCAGGGCGGTGTAGAAACCCCCTGGGCGGAGTACCCTCTGGGCAGAGCGGTGTGGAATCCCTTCTGGGCAGGGCGGTGTGGAAACCCCCTGGCGGAGTACCCTCTGGGCAGAGCGGTGTGGCATCCTTCTGGGCAGGGCGGTGTGGAAACCCCCTGGGCGGAGTACCCTCTGGGCAGAGCGGTGTGGAATCCCTTCTGGGCAGGGCGGTGTGGAAACCCCCTGGCGGAGTACCCTCTGGGCAGAGCGGTGTGGCATCCTTCTGGGCAGGGCGGTGTGGAAACCCCCTGGGCGGAGTACCCTCTGGGCAGAGCGGTGTGGAATCCCTTCTGGGCAGGGCGGTGTGGAAACCCCCTGGCGGAGTACCCTCTGGGCAGAGCGGTGTGGCATCCTTCTGGGCAGGGCGGTGTGGAAACCCCCTGGGCGGAGTACCCTCTGGGCAGAGCGGTAGCAGGAGCAACATGACTGGTCTGACTGAGGACCAAGGAGACTGATTGGTGGGGTCACCACGGACTCTGGCTGAGACAGGAACAAGACAAAACGAAGAAACGGGCAACAGGCAGGGACAGGAAACAGGCAGGCAGAAACGAACAACAAGCAAGGACAGGGGACAGAAGCCAGCGACGGGCAACAGGCAGGGACAAGGGACGGAAACCAGCAACGGGCAACAGGCAGGGACAGGGGACAGAAGCCAGCAACGGGCAACAGGCAGGGACAGGGGACAGAAGCCAGCAACGGGCAACAGGCAGGGACAGGGAATAGAAGCCAACCACGGGCAACAGGCAGGGACAGGGGACAGAAGCCAACCACGGGCAACAGGCAGGGACAGGGGACAGAAGCGAGCAACGGGCAACAGGCAGGGACAGGGGACAGAAGCGAGCAACGGGCAAGAGTCAGGGACAGAAGCGAGCAACGAGCAAGAGTCAGGGACAGGAACAGACAGAAATGACCAACGACAGACCAAAAGACACAACGCCAGGCGACAGGACAACTAGCCAGAAGACAAGACAACTAGCCAGAAGACAAGACAACTAGCCAGAAGACAAGACAACTAGCCAGAAGACAAGACAACTAGCCAGAAGACAAGACAACTAGCCAGAAGACAAGACAACTAGCCAGAAGACAAGACAACAAGCCAGAAGACAAGACAACAAGCCAGAAGACAAGACAACAAGCCAGAAGACAAGACAAAAAGCCAGAAGACAAGACAAAAAGCCAGAAGACAAGACAAAAAGCCAGAAGACAAGACAAAAAGCCAGAAGACAAGACAAAAAGCCAGAAGACAAGACAAAAAGCCAGAAGACAAGACAAAAAGCCAGAAGACAAGACAAAAAGCCAGAAGACAAGACAAAAAGCCAGAAGACAAGACAAAAAGCCAGAAGACGAGACAAAAAGCCAGAAGACGAGACAAAAAGCCAGAAGACGAGACAAAAAGCCAGAAGACGAGACAAAAAGCCAGAAGACGAGACAAAAAGCCAGAAGACGAGACAAAAAGCCAGAAGACGAGACAAAAAGCCAGAAGACGAGACAAAAAGCCAGAAGACGAGACAAAAAGCCAGAAGACGAGACAAAAAGCCAGAAACACGGAACGCTAGCCAGAAACACGGAACGCTAGCCAGAAACACGGAACGCTAGCCAGAAACACGGAACGCTAGCCAGAAACACGGAACGCTAGCCAGAAACACGGAACGCTAGCCAGAAACACGGAACGCTAGCCAGAAACACGGAACGCTAGCCAGAAACACGGAACGCTAGCCAGAAACACGGAACGCTAGCCAGAAACACGGAACGCTAGCCAAAAACACAGAACGCTAGCCAAAAACACAGAACGCTAGCCAGATACACAGAACGCTTAAACCAGATACACAGAACGCTTAAACCAGATACACAGAACGCTTAAACCAGATACACAGAACGCTTAAACCAGATACACAGAACGCTTAAACCAGATACACCGAACGCTTAAGCCAGATACACAGAACACTGGGCAAGAAAACACAGAACGGGACAGAGACACAGACCGCTTAAGCCAGAAACACAGAACGCTAGAAAGCGACACAGAACGCTAGAAAGCGACAGAACGCTAGAAAGCAACACAGAACGCTAGAAAGCGACACAGAACGCTAGAAAGCGACACAGAACGCTAGAAAGCGACACACAACGCTAGAAAGCGACACACAACGCTAGAAAGCGACACACAACGCTAGAAAGCGACACACAACGCTAGAAAGCGACACACAACGCTAGAAAGCGACACACAACGCTAGAAAGCGACACACAACGCTAGAAAGCGACACACAACGCTAGAAAGCGACACACAACGCTAGAAAGCGACACACAACGCTAGAAAGCGACACACAACGCTAGAAAGCGACACACAACGCTAGAAAGCGACACAGAACGCTAGAAAGCGACACAGAACGCTAGAAAGCGACACAGAACGCTAGAAAGCGACACAGAACGCCAGAAAGCGACACAGAACGCAGAGACACAGAACGCAGAGACACAGAACGCAGAGACACAGAACGCTTAAGCCAGAAACACAGAACGCTTAAGGCAGAAACACAGATCGCTTAAGCCAGAAACTCTGAACGGGACAGAACGCAAGACTGGACAGACTTTAGACGGAACAGACAGGGGAAAACTAAAACAAAAAGGGTCCCTTCAGCACTGGCGGAGTCCAGATGGTGGCAGGACCATTCTGTCACGGATCGGGGTGAGGTGAAGGAGGACTCCATTGCACAGTACTGAAGGGCAAAATAATTTAATAACAAAAGTACAACATAAAGACAAGACAGACACAACCTGGGAGTAAACGGCCAGAGTCCGTGGTGATGATGAGTGTCCGGGTTATGGTGATTGGGGAGATGGAAGACATCGACCGGGTTATGGAGGTGACATAGATGAATGGTCCTGCACTGGCAGCTACAAGCCTCACCGCTTAAATAGTCACCGATTAGGAACGGCTTGCAGCTGCGCAGTGCAGGACCAGGTGAGTGTGGAAAATTGGGGGAAAGGTCACTGGAACGGAGGTCATGACACCCATAGTGTTATTGACATTCAACATTGAAGAGTTAAGTGTTAAGAAATAACTTTTCCAGTGTTAAAGCTACTTAACACTACATGTTCATAATTAATTACTCCAAAAAGTGTTGATTTTAAACTATTTTAAAACACGAAATACTGCTGGAATGAAATAATAAAAGTAAGAGTTCATTTAGAAAAAAGTTACCGCAGTTTTTTAATGTCCAACTTTTCACTCAGTTTGAGCACAGAGGTTGGTGGGTGGGGCTTTTCAGATTCTTTTTTAAAAACTGAAACGTATCTTGCTGTTATTGGTGTTGAATTAACTCTGAGATAATCCGTTTACTTTAACACTGAATATATGACACTGACAGTGTAAATCATCTGTTAATTCCAATTATTGTTACCAACACTGGAAGTTATCTTGTTAAATTTTACTCTGTCTTTTGGTGGAATAACTCTGAAAGAACTTAAATACTTTGACACTGTATTTTACAGTGGCAAATTTACCGTGCATATTGAAATGTTCCTTTTTTTAAACCCATAAAACACAGTGTTACTTTAATTGCAGTTTCAAACTATATACATTTTATTAAGTGATTTATCACAATTTATCATAAAATAATCCTATGTACTTTGTGTTTTTTCAATGAACATCAGGTATTTTTATTTTACCTGAAGTTAATTTTTTCTACTACTACTAATAATTAGATTTATATAGCACTTTTCAAGACACCCAGAGCACTTTACATTATTATTCCATTATTCATTCACTCTCACATGCTCCCTCTGGTGGTGGTAAACTACATATGTATCCACAGTTACCATGGGGCAGACTGACAGAAGTGTGGCTGATATTTTGTGCCTACATTCCCTCTGACCTCCATCGAACATTCATATGCATTCACTGGAGGCAAGGACTGTAACGTGTCTTGCCCAAGGACACAATGGACTGAGTAGAACAGAGTGGGACTCAAACCGACAAACTTATTCTATCTTGTTTTCTTGTCCCCACCACCCTTTATTTTGAAAAATAATAATGATTATATATATATGGAAGAATTAAATGCTTTGACACTGCATTTTTACAATGGCAAATTTACTGTGTATAATATATTATTCATTTGTTTTACCTTTTTGTTAAACTAATAAAATACAGTGTTACTTTAATGGCAGTTTCAAAATATTTACATTTTATTAAGTCATTTATCACAATTTATTATCACACAATCCACTGTATTTTGTGTTTTTTCAATGAATATCAGCTTCTTTTCTTTTCTTTTTTACCTGATGTACATTTTTTTACTCCTCTATTGGAATAACTCTGAAAGAATTAAACTACTTTGACTCTGCATTTTTTTTTTTTTACATTGGCAAATTTACTGTGCAGTATCAGCTCTAACTGAGGTTTAATTTCCCTAAATATGAATAAACTCACAATGCAGTTTTGCCCTCAAGAATAAAGTAGCCTATATTTGTTTTGTGTTGTAGGTTTATTTCTGATACTCGTGTGTATTCTGTATGAGAACACATCCACAATTTGAGACCAAGGAAATGGTAGCTATACTACTGTAATGGATCATTTTTAGACCTCCAGATGTGTGTTTTCAAGAGACTTTTAAGAGAAAAAACGTGATGTTCGTGGTCTCCTCCAGGATGACAATGATATGACACACATCCTCCCAAGGAAGTGGTATGAATCATTTGAGGTTTTTGGTGTCATGAAAACAGCAAATGCGGGAATGTCTCCTGTTAGAATGGACTTCATTCTTCCTGTCGACTCAACAGACTTGTGAAGGAACAATTACAAGAAACACAGCAGATGTTCTTTAGTGTTTTAGTTGTAACACTGTGGTGTTAATCACCTTTATATCGCACGTGATTAATCAGAAGAATGGATAATGTGTTTATTTCAGTATTATTTGAGGCCTAATCTCCTCAAATGAATCTGAGTGTACTGTTCAACATTTAGAACCTTTTCTGAAAATGTACAGCCTTACTTTGTGGAAAAGGAACTGGTATTTCTCTATATTCTAGGAAAGTGTCAATGTCCAGGAACAAGTTCTCTTTCTCCTGTTGCAGAGAACCTTGGTCTGTCAGGCTTCAACCACAGAGGAAATAACACAAATACACACATACCAAGAATTAAACAAGTGGTGCCAGGAACAACAAAACCCCGCCCCTCCCAAACATAACACTGTGAAAATACATTTTGGTGACCCCAATCTTGACCTTTGACCTACATTAACAAAAATAAATGGAATCTATTCTAGACCTGAAAATGTCATGGAAATGAGTCTATCTATCTATCTATCTATCTATCTATCTATCTATCTATCTATCTATCTATCTATCTATCTATCTATCTATCTATCTATCTATCTATCTATCTATCTATCTATCTATCTATCTATCTATCTATCTATCTATCTATCTATCTCTCTATCTATCTATCTATCTATCTATCTATCTATCTATCTATCTATCTATCTATCTATCTATCTATCTATCTATCTATCTCTCTATCTATCTATCTATCTATCTATCTATCTATCTATCTATCTATCTATCTATCTATCTATCTATCTATCTATCTATCTCTCTATCTATCTATCTATCTATCTATCTATCTATCTATCTATCTATCTATCTATCTATCTATCTATCTATCTATCTATCTATCTATCTATCTATCTATCTACCTACCTACCCACTGACCGACCGACCTATTAATCAATCAGACACCATGTTACAGTTCATGTCAGTGAATGTAATAAATAAATTTTAAATAATAATAATAATAATAATAATAATAATAATAATAATAATAATAATAATAATAATAATAATAATAATAATAATAATAATAATAATAATAATAATAATAATAATTATTATTATTATTATCATCATCATCATCATCATCATCATCATTATTATTATTATTATTATTATTATTATTATTATTATTATTATTAATAATAATAATACATTTTACTTTCTAAGGGCCTTTCAAGACAACCAAGGACACTTTACAACAAGCTAAAACAGACAATACATAAAATAGAATAGAATAGAATAGAATAGAATACCTCACAGTTAATTGCAAACATGCACATAGAAGCAAATATTTAAAATCTAAAATATCAAAAATAAACAGAGAAGAATAAAATGAATTAATAAATACTGATTATTATTATTAAAACAGAAAAAAATATATAAAATAGAGAGAGGGGGGGTAGTTCTATGTAGGGGGGGGTATAAGTATTGCACATGTCTTATAACCTGTGACAGTAAGAAATATTGCACATGTAATAAAGAATATTAATAATCATCGCACATAGATTACCCTTAAGTGTATATTCTACAGTGTATTTGGCAAATACAAATAAACAAATAAATGGACAAAAGACGATATTACTTTATATAAAAACCAAGATGTAGAACGGTGCATAAAACTGATGGTGGGTAGGATACTGTGAAAAGGTTTGAATGTGATCTGGATTTGAATGTAGTGAGAGAGTCACTGTTTCAACTGTTCACTGTTTTTGACCCATTTTTCACACTGTCAGAGCAGAACCTATGACCGTGCAGTACACACTTAGTGCCCTGCGTGACTTTAAAGCCTCTCCTGTTACTTAAAAGGAGGAATGATTGCATCATAGTATCTTCTAGAAGAGATAAAAACAGAATGGTCATCTTACTATATAATGTTTGACCATCAGGGCTGATGTGTAGTTTGGATGCAAGTCTGTGCTATTGTATTATATTCTCTATTCATGATTGTACTGAATAAATGATTGAATAAATGAAGGTTTGATGTGCTGCTTATTTCTCACTCTTGCAGGAACAAAGGAGAATAGGTAAGGATCCCATCAGATGGAGCACTCATCATTTCATCCAATTACATCGGAGCTAATAAAAGCATCTGTTTCAATCCTTTCAGTAAGATCTTAAAATTTCAGGACTATTATTATCTTTCTTTTTTTTTTTTTTTTACTAAAGGCCTAACTTTCTAAATGCTACAACCCTGCACTTACATGTAAAACGAACTAGAGGAGGGTTGTCAAACTCATTGTAGTTCATGGGCCACATTTAGCTAAATTTGATCTGAAGTGAAGCTGAACCAGTGAAATAACAAGTATTCAGACAATGTCTAATCTCGCTCTTATTTTGTGCCAATCTTAAGGTTCTATGACAACTGTTCTTGATGCCAATAACTGCCAATAATGTGATTTTGAGCTTTCTGCTAAATGCAACCTTGACCTTTGACCTTTTGCAATATTGATATTTCATGATATGTATATATGCGTCAGTGCGTGTAATATTATAATAATATATCAAGTATTAAATAAGTTATATGAGTTTTTTTTTTTTTTACTGTTTTTACTGTGCACTTTGAGATTTGCCACCAAATGTAAAGTGCGCGACAAATAAAATCCATTATTATTATTATTATTATTATTATTATTATTATTATTATTATTATTATTATTATTATTATTATTATTATTATTATTATTATTATTATTATTATTATTAGTATTAGTATTAGTATTATTATTATTATTATTATTATTATTATTATTATTATTATTATTATTATTATTATTATTATTATTAGTATTATTATTATTATTATTATTATTATTAGTATTATTATTATAGCATTATATGTCTATGCTTGACACACACAGTGTTACAGAAGTTGGCAACTTTTTACATTTTTGCATAAATATCTGCACTTTACTTTACAGTCACAGAAAATATGACTTTAAATTTCATAATTATGAGTTTTATCTCATGATTTGGATTTTTTTAAATCTCAATTGTGCCATTTTATCTCATAATTTTGAGATAAAATGTTTTGCCCCGTCAGGAAATATTTTTCTGATAGTAACACATGGGCGTGTCCCTTGCTAATTAAATTTTTTAAATGTAATTAATTTCATTTAATTTAATTATTTTATTTATTTTTTGAATTCATTTATTCATTTTTTTAATATTTGTATTCCTGTATTTATTAAAAAAAAAAAAAAGATGTGTTCACAATTACAAACTTGGACCCCTTGAAACATGGAAACCAGTGTGTGTGTGTGTGTGTGTGTGTGTGTTTGGGGTGGGGGGGGGGGGTGGTCTCTAGGGCTAAAGAAAATACTTAACCAAATTTTGTACTTACTAATGGTGTTCATTTATAGATTTTATTGAGTCTCATCTTTCCACACTGACTTCTCATTTGCGAATGTAAATGTAAATTAACAAGAAAATGCAACTGTTAGCAGAAAAAAGTGAAGGAAAATAAGAAAAGAAATAACAAAACAAAACAAATTATTGATCATTTCATCATGGATATTTTTCTGCTGAAACATCCAGTTTTACCTTGGACAGAACAGAGCACGTGCAGAAGGGATCATGTGGGTTTAGAGAAGGGAACAACACTTAAGAATCATTTTTTTAATATAATATATCACAAATGGGTGTCCACTACTGTATGTCAGCTATACACAAGTTAACACACATATAAATCACCATTATTATACGACAGCCATCCAACTGCATTTTCAAAAATGTACAAATTTATGAAACACAACCATATGCACGTAATAACTCTCTTTGATTCGACAACGTTTTAAAATTGTTCTGTTATTTGGTCATAAAATATCATGCTGTGCAGCTGACACACGATGAGGGAGGAGGAAAAAGAGATGGCGGTGGTGGTGGTGGGGGGGTGTAGATCCATCACATGGGTGGAGGAACATATACTGTCCTATGATGTAACTGGGCTGTTATATCATCCAGGATAATATATGTTTACATGTACAAAATGTTCTGCTCTTTTGCCAAAACACACTAAATTCTTAACTATTCTACTTGTTGGATATGTATATGGTTCATACACCCCCCCACCCCCCACCACATATTCACTTTATGCACTACCTCACTTTAACGGCTATATTGTTACATACTCAGTGCAAAACTGTGTCTTGTTTTTTGTTTGTTTTTTTTACTATATTTTATCTTTTCCGTCGTTTTGTTATACCTCAGTTTTTGTTACTTTGCACTATTAGAATTGATCTTTTATTTTCTTTTATATTTATACTTTTTCTATTCGGATATTTTATACTTATTTGTTACCTAGTCGTTATTTTGTATTTTGTGTTTTTAATTATTGCGTTTTTGCATGAAGGGTGAGAGGATGTAATTTCATCTGTGCTGTATGTTGTGCATATGGTATATTTGACAGTAAAGTTGACTTTAACCCTTTAACCCTTTAACCCCTGATGTGTCAGCAGTGACACGTTCTAAATGTATTATTTATTTTAAATATTCATAATAATTTAACTGTTTGCTCAACAGTTTCACTTGCAGTGTTTCTGATAAAATAAACTTTATTCTTTTAATAGACCTTTTTTCATTCTGACTTTTCTTAGAATTATGACTTTAATTCTGATTTTAAAGTCAGAAATATGTCTTTTCATAATTCTGACTCCTTTGCTTGAGTTTAAACTTCATGTAATTTCTTTTTTTCTCAGAATCCCAACTATCTTTCCCTAGAATTATGACTCTTTCACACATATTTCTGCCTTTTCCCCCTCAGAATTGATTTTTCCCCTTCAGTATTTCCCCCATTTCTTCAGAATTCTGCCTTCAATTGCCCCCCCCCCCTTCCCCCAAATTACCTGCCCATTCTGACAAAACTGAGTACTGTGACCCGTCAAACACATTTTCTACATTATAACTCACTTTTAAGGGCTTTATTTTTGGATACGTTTGAAACTTTTCTGAATTTTCCTAGTTAAATAAGTATTATTTCATTCATAACAAAAAAACTAAACTAAACTAAAACAAAAGCAATTTCACTTTTTATTTTACTGTAATTGAGAAGTTGTACTTTTGAGCTTTTACTTAAGTAAAGGAGTTGAATCAGTATTTCTCTGTTTGTCACACAGGTAGCTGTACTTCTACTGTAAATGTAAAAAAATCTGAGTATACTATAAAGCCTACATGTTCAAATAATCACTATAAAATAGGAATAAAATTGTTAAATCCCATTGTTATAATCCTGATTGTAATTAGAATTAAATGTGTAATACTATTAATGTAGTTCAGTTCAGTTTATTATTTTATTTGAACAGTTCATCTGAGATAATCAGGCACAAAAAAGAAACAAAACTAACAAAGAACAAAATAAGGATTTCAGAGACGCCACTCAAAAGGAGTCGACTGAAGTTCAGAGAAATCCTATCCCTAACTTAACCATTTTATATTTTATATTTTAGTAATAACGGTTAGTTAATTTACATCACTCCAGTTTAATCTACATCTTGAACATATGTTTGCTTTAAAGCAGAACATCCTGCATTATTGGAGGTGTTCTGGTTTTGCAGAATTTTCACATTTTTATTTATGGATGTACAAATTATACTAAAGGTAAAAACAAAGCACACAATCAAGACCTTCCTACCACATTTTTAATTTAATTTAATTTAATTTAATTTAATTTAATTTAATTTAATTTAATTTAATTTAATTTAATTTAATTTAATTTAATTGTATTGTATTGTATTGTATTGTATTGTATTGTATTGTATTGTATTGTATTGTATTGTATTGTATTGTATTGTATTTTATTTTATTTTATTTTATTTTATTTTATTTTATGTTATTTTATTTTATTTTATTTTATTTTATCGTATTTTATTTTATTTTATGTCAGTGTGGAAGTAAACTTAGTCAGTGGGGGAGTTTTTCTTTTTTTCTATTAATCCTCAAACTGTGCAAATGACATCTTTTAGCCACTAGGGGCAGTGTTCTCTGTGATATGTGAC
>CM035799.1:7410975-7520735 GCA_020466265.1 Siphamia tubifer
GAGTTCCAGAAGAAAAACATTTTGACAGTATTTACATTATAGAACCAAAATATGTGTGAAAAATAGAAACAGTACATTCCGAGTGATTACCACAAGTAACAATTCACTTTTAACTTACATTATAATGCTTTTAACCTCCTGAGTCCCAGCAATCCCCTTTTGTCCTCTGTAGGGGACAACAAATTCACAGTTTTAATTTAAAAAGCGTTCAATTGCAAGGGACATTCCATTAAAATGATTTAACTAAATAACATTATTTTTTTTTTAAATGTATCTGAAAAAACAGTTTCATTGTGCAGTTTCCAATCCTGACTATTATTATTATTATTATTATTATTATTATTATTATTATTATTATTATTATTATTATTATTATTATTATTATTATTATTATTATTATTATTATTATTTACTTTAAAAAGCTAAAACTTGTACTTTTCTGGGCCCATATACCAACAGTGGTAATAAAACAAAAACTATAATACCACACTAAAGAACAGCACATGCCAGTACATTAACAGAAGGTAAAGGACAACACTAGGACACATTAATAGTACTGTAAGACAGAATACTGACAATGTAAGATAAAATATAAAAAGTGAGAAACTTGTGTACCCTACAAAGAACAAAAACTGTATTGTAGGGTCTCAGGAGGATTTAACAGATGGGGAATTAACTTTTGGTGACATACGCAACGTGATTTTCTAGCTTGTGAAACGATAGTGATTTGTCCGACGGTCGTGAAGGCATTATGAAAGGGCGATTCTCAAACGAGATTTACGCAATCATCCTCGCGCACACTGCCTACCCACCATGCAGTGCGGTCGCACACAACATAGCCATCTTGTCAAGAGTGACAGAGTGAGGGAGGTAACTGTAGGCGCTGTTTATATCCTCGTTTATTTAAAAGCGTGAAATTTCGCCACCACTTCTCTCTCGTCCGCTGATAGCTGAAAAGTAAGTGTCGCCACCGAAAGACTTCAAGTCCGTGAAGTGAAAGGACACAGAAGACGGCTTTCGAGAAGATGTCTCACATACTTGTACCGACGTAGGGGGAGTGTGCAGTAGCCAGTTGGCTTGACTTGCTAGCTAGCCCAGTGAGTGGAGGGCTGCGGGCCCTCCTCAGCCTAAAGTAGCTTCTGCAGCTGGGTAACACACTCTGCGACACCGGCCTTTTGACAACTGGACAACCGGGACATTAGCAGGCCGGTCCGGACTGACCGAAAGCTGGATTATTCATCGTACCGGTCCGGCGTTAACAGTCTGAAGCCGCATTGCTGGACAAGACGACGTTACGTTATGAGCTCATGAAACTCAACAGAAAACCGAGAGAGGAAGAGGGATGGCGCAGATTCATCTCGATTACAGTTAGCTGGTAACGTAAAATAAATAAAAGTGTGCTGTTTAATATGATTTAACCTCTCGAGAAGCTGCAACCAGCTCGTCTCTTTCAACGGAGAATACATAATAGCCATACGAGACTCAGAATCAGGCTGTCAGTATGTCGAAAATGCCGGCCAAGAAAAAGAGCTGTTTCCAGATCACAAGTGTGACACAGGCCCAGGTGGCGGCGATAGGTGCCACGGACGACACGGAGAGCCTGGATGACCCAGACGAGTCACGAACTGAAGATGTGTCTTCAGAAATATACGATATGTCACGGGCCGAGTACGAGCCAGCATGTGACCGGAGTTCATCTGAAGAAGCCCTGAATAATGTTGGAGAGCCGGAGGCTAGCAGTGTTATGGCACCAGTACACATACCTCAAGCCGGTCAGTTGCCTACGATAAGCAACCCTATTGGGGATTTCAGAAAAGTGGGAGTATCGAGCTCAAATCAAGGTAGTCAGCAGCCGCCGGGGGTTGGCGTTACAGCCGGCCTGACCATCATCACTCAGCCTGGGGCAGTGCAGCAGCAGCCTCCAGCCAGTGTGTCAGCCACCACATCCAGCCCTGCTCCTCCTCCTGCCGCCTCCACGGTGAGCTGCACCTCACGTTTCAGGGTCATCAAACTTGATCATGGTACTGGAGAACCGTTTCGAAGAGGCAGGTGGACATGTACAGAGTTTTATGAGAAAGACTCTGATGGATCTAAGTCTGCAGATAGCATTAGGCATGCCAGTGCAACAGTCGACCCTAATGCAGATAGAGACAGTGGGATAGGGCATACTGGAGGGTCTGTGGTTGCCCCGGCAACACACTCAGGTCAGGGCTTGAGCTCTGTGGCGGATGCTCCACTGTCTTCAGCCCGAATTATTTCTGTGGAGACACTACCACCACAGCAGCAGCTCCACCATCCAAACTACAGTGCCCGGCAGCAGGGTGTTAGTGGGTCGGCCTCGCAGAGTGCTTTCTCCAGCAGTAAGCCCACAGCTGTCCCAGCTCAGCAGCCGACAGTGGTTGGTCTCCAGCCTGCTGCGCCCCAGAATGTGCTGCCTGTCGGACAAAACGGCTTGCCTCAACCTGGGGTGCAATTGCAGAAGTCTCCCATCATGCCCCCTTCTTCATCACAGCCAGTTGGTTACCCTGCACAACAACAGCAGCTTCCTATGGGCCATCACCTGACCAGCCAGCCATCTGGTCTGCTCCAGAACCAGACAGAGTACTATCAACAGCAGCAGCCAGGGCTTTCCACCGGCCAGTCCCTTCCAATATCTGGACAAGGACCCTCTTCAGGCATGCCTCCATCCTCTGGAGGTGTTTCTGTGCCAAGTCAGGTTGGAGATGTTGCTGGAGCAGGAGGGGTACCCCTGCCCACTGGACAGCCACCTCCAGCTCTGTTACAGCAGCAGACAGGAGGGAGCGTTGCTGGTTCCATACTGGTTGGAGGGTCCCCTTTGCAGCAACAAAGCACGAGTCAGTATACTACCACTGCTGGACAGCCTCAACCGCACGGCCTCCACTCTGCATCCTCCAGTGTACAAAATGTGCCTGCCATTGCAGCAAGCTCCAGTGTGGCAACCACTGTGCCTGCTGCTGTGCCCAGTGCCTCCAGTGCAGCCATGCCAAATGTGACAACCTCCAGTTTGCCTCCAGGTCAGTTTTCCCACAGCAAGATTCCAGTGGTTTTGGGAGTGCAGGGCCTCCCAGCAGCTGGAATTGGACAGGTGGAAGGCGCCAGTGGAAGAAAATCAGAGGGTCTAATCAACGCACAGTCTCCTGTTGTATCTGGTAAAGAGCCGGTGAAGACCTTCATACCTGAGAGCCTGCAGCTCGCCACTCCGACAGTCAACAGCCTGTTTGGAATTCACATACCCGTTGATGGGGATGACGACAGGTAACAGGTTTTAAATGTCTACAGCACACAGTCTTTCATAATTACTCACCGACAATTTATCAACATTTGTCAAAAACATGACACATAACCCTGTAGGATGTTCTTTTGAGTAAATGTATGTCAAAAGACAAGTGAGAGGTTTGTTTTACAAATTTAGTGTAGAATAAGCCTGATTGAAATGGATGACATCAGAAAAATTTAAAAAATGATTTGAAAACCCTAATTAATAGCATATATAAAACTAAAATGAAATAAAAAAGTAAATACCAATGTTGTAAGAATAGCAAAATGTCATGTCGAGGGGTTGTTGCATCAAATTTCTGCAGAAAATCACAGGCAGTCTAATAATTATTTCCAAAGCTGTACAACTGGGGAGAAGTTTGTTGTAACAGGTGTTATGCAGCTTGCCAAAAGATCATGTCATTGTATTTTTAATCACAATCATGACTTGAATTGTGAGCTTTCTACTCTGTTGTGAAAGGTTCGGCAGAGAACAGAGACAAGAAACAGCTAATAAGTTACTTGATTTTGTTCATATTAAACTTAAGAGAATACTATGTCAGCTATAGATTATTATTATTTTGTTAAGGTGATGGATAAGGCGTATATTTCGTGGATAAATCAAGTAAAGTGGTAATTGATCATTTTTCATTCTTACAATAAGTCCTACATTTGTCTTCAATCTTCTGGTGACATTCTGCATTAAAGCGGGAAATGACCGGATTGGAAAAATATTTGTGGCTTGGCATGTCATATTACACATCTACAGTCTGCATCAGCATTTTGAAACTCATGTTCTCTGCCACTGCCAATGGCACTATGTGTTGGCTGAGAAAAAAAACAAAAAGAAAAACACCCTCCCCATCCCAGTCACCTTTATCCTACATTTACTACCTTTGTTGATTTCTCAAAGCCTAAGTCAGTAGCAGCTGTTTTGGTTTTATAAGCAGTTCTTCATCTGCCAGCTGCTCGCTATGCTGCTACTCAAGTTGCATTGTTTACATATACATCATGTTAGAAAAGAGACACATGTGAACCCATTGTGCATTCAGAAGAGTCGCATATTTGCCTCTACATCCCTGTTGGGCTGTCAGTGTAGTGTTCATCAGTATAGTAAATGGTCTAACTTATCATTAAAGTGGGGGCATTTAAACAGTTCGTAACAGCTACAACTCAGTGAATGTTTTACAGTTTGCTGTGATTACAAGAAGTTTGATATTTGTGCAATAAGTTGCCACAGCAAACACAATAAGTGCTGATCTTTTAGCTTGTCAGAGGAACAACATGGCTTTCCGTTTGTTGGGGGGGGCAGCGTGAGTAGCACACAGGAAGGAAATATAATATTTATTATTCCTCATTAGGGCTTAAAAAGTAAGTGGACTACAGCTTATTTAAGGAGGACACCCATGGCTTCCACTATACAGGCAACAACTTGTTAAACACACAGAGCTCCTGTCATACTGGGATTCCATGTGTGTATTTGTCTTGTGTATACAAAAGTGTTTTTTTTTTTTTTTAAAACAGATGCCTTTAACCTCTTTTTTCCTGTCACTTGAGTTATCCTCCTACAGGACAGTGTCCGAGGTGATGGCCTTGGCTCTACACATCAAAGCTTTGCTACTGTGGCCATTTAGTAAATGGGCAAGGAAAGGCGTTCTAATACAAACATAGTGACATTGCCACACATGTGATATCATGCTTTCCACTCACATCCTCCTCAGGAAAATGTTTACAATGGCTTGAACTGCTTTGGTTTGCTTTGTACTCTAGGTAATAAGTTCTTGATGATCGTTTGGATTGAGAAAACTGTGTGTGTGTATCTGTGTGTGTGTGTGTGTGTATGTATATATATATATATATATATATATATATATATATATATATAATATACAATATACACTAGGGCTGGTTGATCACCGTAAATATCATGATTATTTTGGTCAATATTGAAATCATGATTAACACAATTTTGTCTGAATTTGGAATAGCATGTTTATTGAACATGTGTGGAACAGTATTTCTTGAGCATATAAAAAAAACAACATACTCTCCTGTCAAATATATAAAATATATTCTAATGTAATAGTAAAAAATATACTGTTATACTACACTGAATCTTCTGAAAACAAGCAACAAATAAAATACAGTATGAGACAGATATGCTTGAGTAAATTAGTCTAAAAATAAATACTTGGATAAATAAGTATAAAATAAATACTGAGATAAATTGATCCAACATTAAATGTCTCACATTTGAGTGCACTGCCACAACATTTAACAAAGTAAAGGGGGAAAACAAGTTAAACCAAGACAGTTGTGGGTGCGCAGATCATTTTCCCTCGATTATAGGAATTTTGAGATTGTCTGGAGCCAAAGTCCCGTAATCGCAATTAAAATTTGAATAATTGAGCAGCCCTAATATACACATGCATACATAGTTGTGGTCATAAGTTTACATACCTTAGCAGAATTTGTGATTCTTTGGCAATTTTCAGAGAATATGAATGATAATTAAAAAAAAAAAGTATATTTCACTCATGGCAAGTGGTTTGGTCAAGCCATTTATTAACCCTTGTGCAGTCCTTCATAAAAGGCACACTATCTGTGTCCTACAGTCGGGTCTTAAAGACCCAGATTCCAAAGTTCAGTTCCATAGACTCATCACTCCACCCCCAAGGATATTTTACTGTTTTCAGTAGTAAGCAATGGCACCATACTGTATGTATGAAAAGGTACATTTGTGAGCCACCGGGTCACTTTGACCCGAAGGACCGCACAAGGGTTTGACCAATGGAAGTCTTTTGCGATAGTTATGGATGAGACACTTTATTTTCTCAAATGGCAAAGCTGCCCATTCTTCTTGGCAAAACACTTTCAGTTCTTTTAAGAATTTGGGTTTTCTTCATGAACTGCATGTTTGACTCCTCCCCAAAGTGACTCAGTGTTATTGAGGTCAGAAAACTGAGATGGACACTACTTCATGTTGAGTTTTTTTTTCTTCAGCTGTAGCTAATGACAGGTCAACTTGACCTATTTTGGGGTCATTGTCACATTAAAACATCCAAGACTATTCCATATGCATTCAGTCAGGGTATGTAAACTTATGAGCACATCTGTATATAGAAATAGATAACCGGACTTTAACCATAGAAAAATATCACAATGATTAATTGAAGTGGGGCAGCGTTTTCTTATATAGGTCTCATTGTTCTTTAGCATTTAGCTTTAATTTAGCTGTCGGAAGGAAAAGTTTGTCTCACACATGAGACGGAACACAGAGCACTTTTCTGCCTGTTGTAACTGAAAAGTGTGTTTACAATAGCGTACACAAAGCTGAGGAATCATATTGTTATTATTCAGTAGATGGTTATAATATGTCATGACTTTAACTTCCTTTCCACAAGTAATTGTCTCCATTCCAGAGTTTTAGCACTTGGTTCTTCTTGTAGTAGACAGCAGGCATGAGCGGAAATGATACAGTGCCTGAAATCTCTCAGTGGCTTTCACTTACAGTCTCACAAATATGCCAGGATGTAGACCAGACTTGCTATGCAAACAGCAGAACACAGAAGTGCAGTATTTTTGCTTCGAGCGCTTCACTAGAATATTTCAGTGTTTCTGAGTACTAAATGCTCGCTCAGACCTCAATTTTGTTTGTAGGTGATTTGTCATGCCAAATGTGGTTTCTGCACAAGTCGAGTGATTTGAAATTTGGGGCCTAAAACGACTTGAAATGAAATGCCTTATTATGACAGGTTTAGATTTAGTGCGTATTTGAAGCCTCGTCTCCACCTTGTGTAAGAGAGCACTCAAATTAGGATCTTTTTTGGATGTAAAAACAAACTGTGCAAAAAAAAAAAAAAAAGCCACAGGCAAATTTGCATCACCCGGGATTGTTTGTTTTCACTTTAAGAAAATCACAGAGCCAAGTATGGCCCCCATTGTGAAGAGGAGAGCAAATATGTCTTTTAATTGGGACTTCTAAGGAACTTGTCTTGCCTTAAATATCACGTGAAATTAGTGTATGCACACTTGCATTGGTAGTCGTGTCAATGAAAGCGTTACTCAACTCTGTGACATTCCAGCTGACTTCAAACAATGTGTGTTTGGAGTACCTATGTATTGCTTGCGAGAAGAACCAGCTCCCAGGCTGATAAGAGGGGGGGTCTCTTACGACAGCAGAACCCTATCAAACACTGAGCAGTAGTCTTTCCACTGTGCCCCTGGTCTGCCGATAAGCGACCTGTCAGTGGGGCGTGTCCACCATCTGTGCTTGTTGTCACGTCGTAGAGCTGTCCATTTTTACCGCACAGGCTTTAGGGGAATTTACCGTACATTTAATTTTATCCCAAGGCCTTTGGTTAGGATTTGAACACCTTATTATGTCGTGCAGAGGGAATGCCATTTGTTAGGCAGTTTTTTTTTTTTTTGTTTTGTTTTGTTTGGTTTCTTTTTTTGCATCAGTGCAGTCCTGGCTTTGTACCTAGTATTTACTGATTGACTGACAGACGAGGCATGACAGTTGTTTGTGTACATTTGAAGTGTTGAATGACATTCCTCTGCAGCAGCAACTGTGGTATGCTCAAAAGAAGGCAAAGGAAGCTGCAGAGTGAAACCTGTTGTGCCTCACTAGAGCAGGCATTTGAGGTATGCTTAATACAACCACCCCCCTCTTCCCTTTACTTTATTGGTTAATTTCAGAATTTCCCTTGCACCGCTCATTTTTCACGTTGCTGTCCTCATATAGCAGCACTAACCAAAACCACCTTTTTTTTTTTCCTATAAATCCAACACATTCTCCCACTATTTTTAGGTGCCCCCCCCTACACGCACACACACACACACCACACACATGTACTCGCTCATGTAGACTCTGCGGATAGTGGGTTTAAGAAAGTTTCAGACTTTAAACATCTTGCACAACCTGGAAGACCTCTCGACCAATCCGTAGGCCCTGGTGTTTGTCCCTATCTTCTTCCACCCTGTACTTTTCTCTGCAACTAATTAAAGCACAACAGCGGAGATACAGACTTAGAGATCGAAGATGTTGCTCTCCTGCTCCGAATTCGCTCTCTCTAATGCTTCCCAGATGGTTAAAAGTACTAAAGCCTTAAATAACATTGTCATAACGTCTTTGTTTTACTCACAACGGTTGGAGTCGCTTCTTCTTTTTTTTTTTTTTTGCAGTGTAATTTACATAAATGTGCTGCATCTGTAGTCTGTACGTAATTGAGATCATGCAGGGGGGGGGTTGTATGGTTTATTGTCCTCACATAATGGAAGCTTATGTAAAATTTGACTCCGGGAGGTATGAGGAGAAGGGGAGTCCAGGTTTTCAGTGTAGTGCGGCAGTTACTATGAATCGAGAGGCTGCGTCAGTGTGGGTGGAAGAGGGGTGTGTCATTAAAAGGGGATGGGTTGACTCAGTGTGTTTTGTGTGTGTGTGCGTTCGTGTATGCGTGCACACAATTATCCATGTTGGGGGTGGGGGACCATTCGCTGGGGGAAAGTTACATTGTGAGGCCTTACTTTCAGACTACTTCAGCCTAGATATTCGCAGCTCTTTTTCCTTCTCTTTGGCCGTGGGTTTGTGTGACACACGGACAGCATTCCCTCTCCTCGGTGACCTTTGCTTTTACTGCTGTATCCTGTTTTCAGTCAGACTCTCTCACACTGCTCTCCACCCCCTATTCATTTAATATTCCTTAGCTCACTCCCCGTTTCCGTACTGGGGCTCTCTGGTCATATCATATGACATTTGGTGGGCACATTTTTATCCAGAGTGCCTTACAGACCAAAAGGTAGAGACATTTTTGTTGGACTCGACCATGAAGACTCCTAAGCTTTCGGAGCCGCACAGCACCGCATTTAGTACAAGGTTTCTGTGGGTCTTTTTTTTTTTTTTTTTTCTTTCCCCCCAATCTCAGTGAAAAGTCTTAAATACGCTTTTGACAGGTCTCAAAATGATCATGTTGTAAGAATAACATTGCTTCTCCTTATTTAGATTAACTTTACTTTCACTCTTACATGTGCTGTTGATTGATCACGCTGCATAGAAGCTCGAAAAGGAAGTCGACATGCAAAGGTGGCAAAAATTCTGAAACACAGTCTTTAATCTTAGCAGTACAAAGTACCGAGTACAAGTACGTACAAGCTCTCTGATGTACTACATGAGAAAAGAGCCAAAAATTTCCATATTTCTACTGGCTTTTTTTTTTTTTCTTTTCTTTTTTTTTTTCCCTACTGCTACTGAATGAGTTCTTCCAGTTTTTGACGTCATTTGATGTGTGATATGCACACTGTGCTACACACCAACAGGTAGTCTTCCCTGTGCTGGGAGGGTGTACTGGAATTCAAAACAACAAATAATTGCTCATCGTCCTCGAATGCATTGAAAACAAAATAATGAGCCTGTTCTGTGAATGTAAAGAGAAAGTAGACACGTGTGTTAAATTGAAACTAAACATTTGAGAAAAATTAATACTCTAGCGAAGTACTTTTACTGGAGCTCTACTTGCATGAATGTAGTTTACCTTCTTTGTTTCTTCCAGCCTCTGGAACCAATAACCAGTGCTTCAAACTGTACAGCCTGGCCATAATTTATCACAGCAAACAGCATGTAGAGGTTAATGTTGCATCTCCTCTTGGAGAAGTAGCTATTTTTTTGATTAGCAACACATTATAATGGTGAATTGTTTCATTTTTTTTTTTTATAGCTTTCATACATTATATGGACAAATGTGTTCAGACATGTTGAATTCAGGTGTTGCATTTCTATTCCATTAAGTTTTCAGGAAATATTGATGTTTATATATCGACAGAAATACTCAGCTATATCAAGGTTGTTACAAGTTAATGAAAACTAATGAAATTATGGAACTATAATTGAGAAAACTAAAGTGAAATCTAATTAAATGGAGAAAAAAATGACTGAACCCATTAGTTTTCATAATAAAATCCCTGAATAGAGTTTTGAGGAGTTTTTTTTTTTTTTTTGTGACTGCCACCAGATACATATCCTTTGTATGAACATGGTAACTTGAAAAATATTGGGTTTAGACATTCCATATTTTCCATATCATGGAGAAGAACAGATTTGATTTTGGATGGTTTATCATTTCTCAATTGACCACAAGGGGTTAGTGAAAAGTTTAAAATGACTAAACACTCTTTTGTTCTTATCTCTGGAATTATGTCTCTGATTGACATCAACTCGAGTGCAAATAAAAGGTCACGACCCAAGGATGCCTCATGTCATGACATCATGGTTGCCTAGATAAGGATTGGGGGCGTTCAGGGATATACCCTTAGCCATCGCTTCCAGCAATGTAAGCTTAGTTATTGCTTTGGATCCCAGACCGATTAGAAACGAAACACTTGGAAGTCGACATGTCTGAACACTTGTATATAATTTGGTAGCTGTGTTAAAGCCTATTTTAAGTCACAAATGTCAAGCATGATGAATGTTGCGCAAGAAAGCAGTCAAATTAAGAACTTAAGGTGTAAGACTAAGAGGGGTGGTATGAGTAAAATTTGAAGGCCTGTTTAAAAAGCCACCAGCAAAACACCTGTCATAACTCATTATTGTTCTGTATTCACATTGACACGTCCAAAGTATGGCCCCGGTGACACTCTGTGAATACTAAGAACTAGATATTAAAGTTGCATTCACGATGGTCTTACAATGACCTTTTTAAAAGACTTAAATACAACCTGTCGTAACTTGCAGAAACCCAGAGTTAAGTGCAACTACTTTCAGCAACAATACACGGAATTTTCCTCCGCTGACACGAACTGTTTAACCTCTTTAACTGTTTTTGACGTGTTTCTGTGTGCATTAGTCTGGTTGCTCGGCGTCCTTTAACCCCTCCTCCTGTTGGCTATTTTCTGAAGAAGCACATTGTTCTGTTCCTTCTGCTTTGACTGACACTGTTCTTCTGTAGGCTTTGCTTCAATCATCACCTCCGCCCCAGGTTTGGAGGCCTTCCATTGTTCTGACAAGCACAAGGATGTCACTAACTCTGTTCAATACGCAAATGATGGCTTTGAGCTCCGCTTTTACCTGGGGATGTTCTTGTACCTTAGTGTAGATAAGCTCAGAGAAATACGCTTGCTATCTATCTATCCATCTTGTTTTTTTTTAAGTGGTACATTTAGTGATGCGAAGGCTAATTTTCTTTTTCTTTTTTTGGCTCTTCTGTACCAATGGCTTTTAAGGAGATGCGAGAAAATAAATGAACAGACCCGATCAAGGCTTTGATAGGAACATATTTTTTAAATGAATTATGAAAATCAGACTGTAAAAAGGAAAAAAAAAAAAACTTTCTTCAAAAATGTAATTGAAGTGTTTGAAGCATTGATTTTATTCTGATATTTGGAGATAAAGTGGAAAAGTTCAATAATGTTGAGTTAAATTAGTCTATTTAAGTTTCTATTGAAATATATCCAGCAGTTATTCAAACACTACAACAATACACTATTGACTGAAAAAGTCTAATTTGATGAGCCCATTTTAACATAACACATTTTTGGCGACTTCAGACATTCATTTTTAAATAGTAATAGTTTATAGTTTGTCTATGTTGCAAATAAACAATCTTAGATGGGATTTAGGCTGTATAATACATATTACAAACTAAGGGAGAAAAGCCAAGGTGTAGATTACTGCAAAAAATGGCAGATTATTATTATTATTATTATTGCATGAATTAAGCAACAAAGTGAAAAAAAATCTGCCAATGAAATGAGTGAAAATTATCCTACGATGCCTTGAAATGAGATTTTCAAGATATATTGTCTAAAAATAAGTTCCTATATCTCACTTACAAGTTACTCTAAGTTAGGTGATCATGTCTTATTTTAAGTGTGATTATATTTAGACTAGAAATGTGAAAAATACACTTGGTGAAATTTAGATTTTTGCAGTGTCGACATTCAAAATGGAAACTTTTTTTGAAGGGGGGGGTGGTGGCTAAAATTGTTTGGTCATGTACTAGTTTATTTCTGTTGTAAATTAACATTAATTTTATATCTATAATGTATATTATGGACAGAGGCAGAAAAGCCAGGTGTACATATATTATATTTATATATTATATATTCCTCAGGGTCTGTGCATAAGTCCAGCTTGTATTTACAAGGCTGACAATTAATACTGAATGAACAATAATTCAAACTATGACCATGAACATTTGACAGATAAACAGTACCACAGTGTGTCATGTATTTTTATGTATCTCTTATTTATATATATAAATTTTTTTATGTTATTTTCATCAATTACTAGACATTTCTGGTGACCCCAGGTTTGAAAAAAGCTGCTATAGCTCATTCCATCTGTCTTTTTACATATGTTAATGCAGCAGGTTGTCAAATTAAAGTAGCTTTGAAACTAGTTAGATACATATCTATTGAAAATGGAAAATGAAATGGGTTAGAAAATGTCCCTATATTTAATTACATATTATTTTTTTATATATTTGTTCATGACCTTTCTTTTTTCCCATAACATTTGTTTTAAGCGTAAATTGAGTCTCGTATTCTCAATTCCTCCCACTTCTCATTTGCATAATAGATTGAATTAAATGCTGGTAAAAGATAAGTTTTTGTTTCAGTTGTCTTGTTCTAAACCGTTCTGTGACTGAAGATTCAAATCGCTGGCAAAGGAATCATGCAGAGCTGAAAGTGGGATTGAAAATAGCAATAATGTTAGATCTTCACTTTGATGTTTTAACATTACAGCAGGGTTGGAAATAATTTTTTTAAGTGTTAGTAGAGTTTTACATATGACTAATTTTTGTGTGACTCAGTAAGATGCTCATATTCACATCTGATTATAGCGGAGTATTGATATTACTGCGTTTTCTGAACTTGACTATAGGGTGAACTGTCAATGACTGGTTTATTTTTGAATGTTTTTTATATATATAAGGCACGACTAAAAGGAGCTAGTGAAGTCAAAGTCATGAGATAAAAGGCAAAATCATGACATAAAAGTCAAAATTATGACAGAAAAAGTGAAAATTATGAGATAAAATGTCAAAATTCCAAGGCACAGCTAGAATTAATACATATACAAGGCACACTGTGGTTTCTGGAGAAAATGTAAGTGTTTTAAGTGCACCTGATATTCCAGAAAATATAGTAATATTTCAGAGGAAATACTGACATTCAGTTTCTGTGTTTCATGTAAGACGGTCACAAGTCTGTACTTGCTTTGACTTTTCTACTGACAAACCTCACGTATTGCATGAAAGTTGTACATGACTCATAATTTTTCATCGAAACCTTGACTCAGAATCGATTGTCCAATCTCCGTTCATAAAATTAGACTGTCCGTGTCAGATGCACTATTGTGAAATGAAGACCGGAACGAAACAGTTGACACGTTTTTAATAGGAAATGCAGTGAGTACTACTGAAACAATATTTTACAAAAAAAAAAGAAAAATCCCAGATCCAGGTGGGATATTGTGTTTACATGACCCCTATTGAGTCACATTGTGAATAATACTGGAATATTAATGTGTAAGCGTACAGACGTAATGAGTCCATTAGTCAGACTTGTCCTGTATTTCTGGACAATAGTTTACGTTATGGGCATATTTGACAGTCTTCCAAACTTCATGTTGTAATCTACAGTGGCACCAGTCCCCCCCACTCGTACTCAGTCTTTCTCATTTACAACCCAAACCTGCTGAAAGAAATTCCCATAGGGCAGCTGGAGTCTAAATAGTTTTGACCTACTTCTGCTGTGTGGCAGATGGATGGATGGGGCCGAGATCCTGGAGTCTTAGGAGCAGCAACACTGAGAGCTTTCAACACCTCCCCTTAATCTTTCCCACCACCACCCCCCCAGCCTCTGACTCTACCTGTCCAACTAGTCCCAGTCCCACTTGGGCGGACTGGAAACCCTCCCCAGTGGCCCATCCTCCTTAGACCCAAGAAAGTGAAGATTTAAGGGTTTTGATTAGGAGCAGGGCTGCATGATATTAGAAAAAAAAACTGACATTGGGATTTATTTATTTTATTTATTATTATTATTTAAACCCTGTGATACATATAAATGTGTCATCCTTGTAGCTGAAATTATTTAATAAAATTAATAATGTTAAAAATGTTTTTAAAAAATACATGAATGAATAGACAAATAAACATAAATAATACATTAAAATATGAATAAAAATAAATATTAAAAATAAAAATAAATAAAAATGTTAAATAATAATAAAAAAAAAACTCTGAGAGTACAAAAACCTCCACCAAGGCAGAGCTCCCCTCTTCAAATGAAGAGAGGTCCGCCAAGAAGGTATTAAATTTGAGTCAATTTGTTTGATTACACAAAAAGTTGTGAACGGATTTTGATAAGATTTTCAGGATGTATTGGGAGTGTCACAAGGAACAAATGATTACATTTTGGTAATGATCCGTAATAGATTCTGGAATCTGGATCACTTTGAAATTTTTAATTGCAGTAAATAGAGAATAAATTAGATTCCCTGTATTTTTTCCTCGTACAGTGTCTTTGCAGTTTCAGTTTTAGGCTGGATGGTTCACTCTAGTTTTCATTAGCCCACTGGATTGTCTGTTACTTTTGTTTTTTAATGAATTTACGTAATTATTTCCACGATTGTTGACTAGCGCGCTACTCCAGTCTATGTACATTTGACCAAATCTACCCATAACCTTTTGCGTTTCTGATGAAGTTGCCGCACACAGTTGGTCACGTGTTTTCGCAATCTCTATAGACGTCTGTGTGGGTGACGAGTGATTTTCGGTGAAGCAGGATTAACAGCGCCATCTACTGGGGCGGGCCTCTTGAGTCTGGGCTGTAAAACCTTTGCGTATGGATGGGATTGGAAAAAAAGTGAAAGGAATGTCTTAAAATTATGCAAGCAGAAGTAGGGGTTCATGCGCATGTAGGACAATCTGTAAATGTACATTCAACACTTCACGTAAGGAACTTGGGGATCGCAAAAGAAAATTCAAGACAGATGTGCAAAAACGCGGTATATGTCTACAAATAAGATATGGTTTAATTTACAAGTTTCCAAACATTTGAATAAACCATTATATAAATTCCAATTTACAAGTCACAAATGTTGTCTTTGCGCTTACAAATAATATAATTTGTGTGGATAATGGTGTGTAAATGTACAAATAATTAAGAGGCAGGTCTCTCTCCATGTAGTTTGACCCCAGCGATAAAGTGTCGTGCTGGAAAACTTTTGAAATAACGCTTATAATAAGTTCTTGAATTTGATCTTGAAAAGTATGCATGAACCCTGGGTACCACCAGAGCCCATGAAGCATTAAAAAAAAAAAAAAAAAAGTCAAATTTGTCCTCATTGATCATTGTTAGCTGTTGGCTCCACCTCCTTCCCTAACCCAAAAGCCATCCCACCACCAACATGCGCTCCTCACTGTAGGCTCATTGTGGTCTTTCACGTGTTGAATGAGTTTGCAGGGTTATTAAGAGGTTCAGCAGCATGAAAGTGAACCTTTGGTGTGGCTACTGCTGTGCAGCACAGGCATACTCAAGGAAAAACCATGCGTCATGCTCAAGCTGGATGTGTGACATCAACCAGCAAGAATGCACCAAAAGGTTATTTTCGGCTGCTTCCAAGTCATCCATTTGCTCTGGGGCAGCATGCGGCAAGGCCAGAGCATGTGCAACCAGTGTTTTAGGATCAGGTTCTCTTGTCCTGAAAGAGGAAAAAGTGGTTGGAGGAAACAAAAGGAGAGTTTGCTCCTATGTTGATTCAGGCTATAAACTCAGAGGTTTTTTTTTTTTTACAAGGAAGTATTACAAGGTTTTTAAAAATTCTTTCTCCCCCCCCCCAACTGCTAGATTTGACCAGTAGTCTGTCAAACTAAGTAGATTTTTTTTTTTAATGTTTTTAAATCTTTCAATTCTAAAACTTGCTTTGTCGGCACTCACTCACTCACTCATATACACACACACACACATATACACACACACACACACATATACACACACACACACACACATACACACACTGTCACTCACTCACTCACTCACTCACTCACACACTATCACTCACTCACACACACACTGTCACTCACTCACTCACACACTCACTCACTCACACACTGTCACTCACTCACTCACACACTCACTCACACAGCCATTCCACGCTGCAGCGCTTCAGTCACTTCACATTTTTAAGCATGACTCACTGCGAGGTTGAGCCATGTTCTGTTAAAAGCTCATTTTAAACTGTCACACATGGAGGAAAAATTACAAGTTACAGTAAATTCTGCTGCTAAATATGGTGTAAAAAAAAAAAACCTTAGTGATGTCCACCAGCCTGCGTCAGTTTTGCACAAACTCCTTTTGCCGTAGCCCACCCGTCATGTCATTTTAAGTAAGTCTGTCTCATACAACACAACTCATCCACCATGCTTTCAGGTTTCATTCTGTCCCAGTCTCTAGAGGTTCTATTACCTGACGTTTTGAGTAAATGTTCTAAAGTGGCTCGAAATGGTCGTACCACATAGATTAATTCAGCTCAGCGTCTGCTATTAATACATTTCACCATGTATTGCTAATGTTCAAATTGATCATTTTTAAAGATATACTATGGAGAGATCATAAAGCTTCTTTTTTATAACCTACACTACAATGCATAAGAGTTTGTGCAGTGGAATCACTGATGCAGGCAGTTTTTTTTTTTTAATTTTATTATGACTGGATAACGCTCAACCCTCAAACGGTCCTTGGTTAACATCCCTACTTTGAATGCATACTGGTCACTCCAGTGGACAGTTCTTCTACAGTAGTTCTCTTGTATATTCATGGTTTAGTTGTTTTAGTTCCATATCAGTCAGTTCATATCATTACTGTACCTGGTCTGTTCTTAATATCTGATCTGCACTAACATGTTTTCCTGTAAATCAATTACTTGTTGTTGTTGGACTGTAATTAACAGTCTCTTCTTAAACAAAAACTGGATAATTAAAAAAAAAAATTTCATAGTGTTCTGGTATTGCGTTTTAAATACACATTTCTTCACTTGAAAACTTAAACTCGTATTGTCCAGTTGAGTGTAAGTTTTTGTAACTGCATAAAAAAATAGGTTCATTAAAAAGATTTGGTAACACTTTATAATACCTACACACAATGCACTATATATTAACTATTTGTTATCCATGTGTAAATGGCTTGTTCATTACGTGTTAACCATTTGTTACCGATTTGTTAATTATTGTTCATACACAATTTATCATAAAGCTTTTGTTCACACGGCTACAAATGGTTTGTTCATAGAAAAGAACAAATGCTTCGTTTATGATAAATTGTGTATGAACAATAAACAAATGGGTAATAAATGGTTAATACATAATGAATGAACAATTTACAAATAGGTAATGAACACAATGAAGAAACTATTTACAAATACTTAATAAATTGTTAATATATAGTGAATTGTGTGTAGGTATTAAGTGTTACCAAACATTTCAGTCACATTGCTTTTTTTCCACACCTATAGAGGAATAAAAAACACAAGAAAAAAAATCTTGACTAAGGTTCTCAGAATTCATGCATCAAGAGGTTAAACACCCATGCAGCACTTTAAGCTCAGTGTTTATTTCTTTTTACGGACTATCAGTGCAGCCACGTCCACGTGACATGCCTTTTTGTCCTCCTCACCCTCCGTACTTTGGGTTTATGGGGCAGATGGCGCTTTCACCACTGCTCCGCACACCGACTAGTTTGAGTCGCTTTTACAAAGACTGGCTTTCATATTGGTGGGGGGATATTGACATGTTAACATTTTAGTTTTACAAAGGCAGCCTTTCAGAGCCAAGTGTTTGCTACTTGAAAACAGGGAGCGATGACTCGTCCAGTTCAGACCTCATTCACGGAGAGGTTTCTGGACTGCAGGTCATCAGCCAATAGCTGCCTCTGACCTCTGAGCTGTCAGAGAGAGCTCTTCTGTGGAGGTGTGTATGTTTTCTCTCCACCCCCCCCCCCCCTTTTTTTTTTTTTTTTTTTTTTGCTGTTGCCCTCAAAGTAAAATTAAGCAGAAGCATAGGAGGGGGTTTGTGAGAGTGTTTAGTCATGAGGTAACGAGAGGGAGCAAGTTTGTGCCAGAGATTTCTAGGAAAAGCGCTTTGGCTCGTTTATTATATTCACACACATGCTGTAAATCAACTCCTCATTCCCTTGTGCTGTGTGTGTGTGTGTGTGTGTGTATAGCTCTGTATATGTTGGCTGCAGCTTCTTCTTGCGAGTTGTTGTGTCCGTGCACATAGGTTGGCGTCAGTGTGCACGTACATTTATGTGAATGTGGAAGGGAAGTAGTTAGTTTTGAAAGGCACGAGCTAGTAAAGGATAAAATCAGTGTGTGTGTGTGTGTGTGTGTGTGTGTGTGTTGGTGTCAGAGTGGGGATTTCCTCTCCCCTTCCCGACATACATCCCATGTCACAGTACACCGTGTACTACTTGTACCCAGAAAGTTTTTTATCAACACAAACATGGTGGATAATGTTCGGACGACGTTCAATAAGTTGATAGTGCATTTATGTCTCGTCTGCGAAGGAAAACAGATTTATTTAAATAAACAACAGTGAGGTGGTGGTGGTGGGGGGGGGGGGTCAACAAATACGGGTGAGTATAAACGCTAATAAAGAGAGAAAAAAAAAAAGTGCCCAAGCACTGAAAACGGTTGTCCAAATTTGCAACTCAGGACATAAAGTAAAAAGAACAACAGAGTTCCCAGAAATTTCATAACACGTATCGGAAAGAAATCAAGTAAACTGTGTTGTTCCCAGTTTGCCCAACCAGATTGTAGACAGCTGAGTGATGACAGACAGGGAGAGGCAGCTGTAGGAATGCATTGATACTGAATTAATTTATTTTACCACATACTTAATAAAACCAATGATACATATAATCACACAAAAACATATGCGTATCATTCAATAATCGGTAATGCCAGTAACATGTCGACCCCCCACCCCCACCCCCACCCCCTCATAAATGCTTGAAAATAGAGGGTCCTGTAGTCTGCGCTGAAAAAGTAGTTGGACTTTGTTTTCTTCTGAGGAAATCAAGCATGAGTGATAGGCTGCATACTGTATGAGAATAGCCTAAGGGGAGGCTCTTTAAGTTTATGAAGCTGTCCCCACCTTTGAAATGCATTCCTGCTGTCAGACTCCCACTCCTTTCCTCCTTTTCTCTCCTCTTATTTAAATGTTCCATACGCTTTTATTGAAGGCTGGGAGCCAAGCCACCGCACAAAGACAAGCAAAAAAAAAAAAAAAGTTGTACGAGGACACACTTATGTGGGTAACGCATGTGAGGATGGGTGTAGCGTGTTAGTAGTGTGCGTTCCATTTGTTTCAACTCTTCCTTGTCTCTTGTCTCTCTTGTCTCTGTCCCTGATTGCGGTCGACACAGGAACCCTTCCAAGGCTTTCTACCAGGCCTTCCAGTCTGGCAGCAGATTAAGGGATTCAAAGCCACACAGTGATAGGTACAGTACCGTATTGGTTTGGGCTCGGAAACAGCCTGCGAGAGTGCAACCCATTTGTGTGCAGTGTTCAGTAGCAGTGAGCTTGCTTCCTCCCCTCCGCGTGCATGGATTGAGTTTGGAAACAAAGGCTGGCAAGCAAGCTAACGATTGGCCAATAGTCGTCTCAACAGGACCTCTGTAATTTTCTCCTAAAAACGGGGCGAGCATCACAAGAAGTCAGGCCATTAATGACTGTAAACACGTATCCACTTTAACCCAGTCATCTAATCCAAAAATATGAAGTGTGCAAAGTATAAACAATGGCATCCTTTGTTAAATTTTTAGGCCGATGAGATGATTAAAGCTGAATCAGGAAGCAGCTTTGCAGTCCCATTTGGCAAAATACCCTTTTACTTTTCCCTTCCCCCCCGTATATAATGTATTTACTTACAACCTGTCCCATTGCTCAAGTTGCTTGCAGCTTTGTTTTTATTCTAAAAATGATGCTTAAAAACAATGCAAGTTTTTAAGGTTGTGATATTACAGTGGTCCACGGGGGCAAACGCACCGCATCGACAAAACGCTACAAACGCAAGAAAGATGCACCACCAAAAACACATGAAACACACATGAAACAAATACAATACAAGTGAAGCTGCAAGAGAAACATGCTGAGATAACAGAAACGAAGCAGAAGCAAGAAAGTTAAAAACCCCCCAAAACAAATGCAAAAGAAAAATCCTGCAAATACCAAAATCTGCAAACTCACAAAACAACTGCGAGAGAGAAATGTCGCAAATTCACTCCACGACAAAACTGAAGTTTACCAAAATAAAATGGAAGAAGAGGGTGGAAGTTGAAGTTAATTCATTTAAGGTTAATTTGTCTTTTTTTTAAACACTTTGTCATAATCTGCTATGGTATCACAGAAGAGCAGCATAGGTATGTCGCTAAAATTAGTGATGTACCTATGCTTGCTCGACACCTTTTCAAGATAATCTCTTAAATTAATGAACTTCAACTTTGTCTTCATCTGTTTAAGAGATTATCTCTTCTATGATATCGTAGCAGATTATGGTCAAGTGTTTAAAAAAAAGGCAAAAGGGAAACGTACCTTTTCACACTAATTATTTAATTTAATGAATTTCAACGTCTTCTTCATCCACCCTCTTCTTCCTTTTTATTTTGGTGAACCCACTTAATTTTGGTTGAACTTCCGTTTTGTTGTGGAGTGAATTTGCAACATTTTTCTCTCACAGTTATTTTGGGAGTTTGCATGTTTTGGTATTTGCAGCATTTTTCTTTGGCATTTGTTTTGGGGGTTTGTACGTTTTTGCTTCTGCTTCGTTTCTGTTGTTGCAGTATTTTTCTCTTGCAGTGCGCTTCTGTTGTATTTGTTTTATGTGTTTGTGTTTTTTTTGTTTCTGCATCTTTCTTGTGTTTGCAGCGTTTTGGTGACGCGGTGCCTTTGCCCCCCCGTCGGCCATCATACAATATACTAGTCAGGAATGCACATAAAATAAAACGATAATGTGTCACTTTTTATTATAGATGAAAGGAATACTTTTAACCTCCCGACTTTTATTTCCTCCGCCTCGTAAATAAATGCATCAGAAAGACTGACAAGTGTGTGCATGTTAAGTTTTAGAGACAGGCTTGCATAACAGCCTAGAAAGGCCTAGTTTGCAGTGCAGCATCGTCCCTGTTTCTGTCTAAATTAATTTAGTAGATTCATGGTTAGGGAATTTGTATTGATAAGTGAGAGCTTGCAGTGTATGCAAGACCCACTTCTTTGCTTGTGTGCTTTGTGAACAGCAAGAAGAAGAAGAAGAAGAAGAAGAGCCGGTACAGAATGAGTTCCTTCATAAGATGTGAATAATACTCTGGTGCCTTTGACAAAAATGAAAAGGGAAGCACACAAAAACCATATCGGAGCGACAGGAAATGAAACTGTTTTAGAGAAATATACAGCTGACACACCATCACCAGCCTCTGAGGAACTGTACACACCTACTTAATTCACTGCATTTGCTTTAGATTAATCATAAAGATGTAAATCTCTATTGCAAGTATGTAATAATAACCAGGACTTTGTGTTTTGAATCATCTTTTTTTTTTTCATTTCAGGTTTATTTCTGGCAGCCAGAACAGTTTATGAAAGTGAAATTAGACTTATACATGCTGGCACTGCCTTACATTCCCTACTTTTACTACTGCACCGTTGTTATTTATAGGTCCTACTGTGGAAAGCCTGTCTTGCAAACTCCCATCTGTAGAAGTTGGGGCATGTAGCCAGCGTTTCTGCTGAAATCTGCATAGCGAATGACATGTATAGAAACAAGCATTTAAATAGACATCATTCTCATATCTGAAGGATGCTATTTCCAACTCGCATTTACTTCTCTAAGTCATTTGACTCGCGTGCAACTTTATTTTAGCTTCACCCACTGCCCTAATGAAGAACTATGTCAAACTCTTCACAATATTCAAAATAAAAGTCGCCCATATGGCAGCAACCTGCTCATGACTTGGCACCAGTCGTCCTGCTCTCTTCCACATGTCTTCACCTCAGAAAGGGCATCTCATAAGCCTCCGTTTCCTAATAAATAATTGCTGCTCACTCTGATTAGTTGCCAGTCACGCTATTCTTAGTTTTGACGCTTACTTTGCCATTGCTTAAGCACTTCCTTTTTTATTCTTTGCCGACTGAGTGCTGATGCATTTTTTCACGCACAGTTGCATAATGTAATCCACCAGTGATACTGGAAGCGGGTCAGATCTTTAGACCAGGGCTATGATTTAAAGTTGATTTAAAAAAAAAAAAGATTAAGCTCGTAGTGAAAAGTAATTTTGTTAATCAAAAGTGAATAAAACAATGCGACGCACACTAAAATGAAGTTGAATACAGGAAAAACTTGCTTTGTTTTCATTTTTCTCAGTATAGAAAGAAAATATGCTAACTTTATAAACAATGGACCTATAGTTTTTCATGTCATGCATTCTCCCACAATCCAAAGAATACCTGAAATACAAGCACTAAAACTAAACTGGAACGATTATTTTAGGCAGAAAGAGGAAAAAAATATCGGACCTAAAGCTTTTCTGAAATTAACTGATATGATGACACCAAAAAATTTAACTGGAAGACTAAATGGCATCTAAATGTAATGTAAACGGCAAAACTGTACAAACCATCTTGGAGAAAATAAACTGAATGTATCAGGTTTGACTGGTGTGTAAAAACACCTTGCAGGTTTTATAGTCAGCTGTAGGTTTTTACACAGGGGCGTTGGAACACTTATACCAACACTAGTTTGAAGGTGATCATTTCCGTGTTCATGCTTCACAACAATTACATGCAAAGTTTATCTGCGCATGAAAATCAAACGACTTTGCACAATGCTAGAGCTTATTGTATTTCTTGTCGTGCATTCTTTCGTCCTGTGTACATTAGCTTCTATAAACCAAGGCTTTTCTTTTACCAACATATATAAAATACTGGCTCCAAAAGTAAACTTCAGAAAATGGAAACTCCTTTAGCACAGGTGTCAAACATAAGGCCCGGGGGCCAAATCCGGCCTGCCGAAGTGTCTAATCTGGCCCTTAGGATGAATAACAATGAAGATATTAATGGTGTAAAAATGATTTTAATTCAAGTTCTATATATAGAATAATTAGATCTCAATTGGAACAGACCAGTAAAATATGATCAAAATTATCTATAAATAATGAAAACCACGCTATCCCTATTCCTTACATGTAGGGATCTAGGAACACTTCATAGTCAAGGGAGGCGGGGCTAAAAGGTTGGCTTTCAAATCCCTCTGTATGCAATTAGACGGTACTACAACGAATCAGTGTCATCTTTAGGAGGATGTCCAGAGAGAGTTAGGAATGGCTAAACAAAATTGGGGGTTATGGATCTTAACGACTGTTGTCACTTCTGGAAAAAGAATTTAAAGATTGTTGACGTTTTCTCACATTCTTCACTCAATTTTTGATAAAAGGAAATCACCACCGTTGTTGTTCTTCTTCTATGGTTGTTTCTCTGAATCATTGCAGCGTCACTTTGTTACACCCGCCCTCTGACTCTATACGTCACTGTGATTGGTCGGTCAGTTTCAGGGAAATCTAGCTAAAAGTTTGTAAAAGTAACTAGACTACTACGGTAGCACATTAGATTTGCTGCTGCTAGGGGCGGCTAGGCTAGAAAACTGCAGATTTGAATGTTTAAAAAAAAAAAAGGAAAATTGCATGAAAATATTTAGATTAAAAAAACATCCAATTACAAAAACCTGAACAACTATGAACCACTTGAAATATCTGAAGAGACGTGAGAGTAATTTTACAAATATTCTGCCTTTTACTAAATGTTTAGTGTATTTGTAATTGAAATGTCAGTTTACACAGTTACACATGTGCAAATGACAAACTGATGGACTGAGGCAGAAAATGGTTAAAATTGCACTTGTTTTTCTGAAGACGTGTCAAGTTGTTGATTCACATTTTGAAGGAAGCATTATAGATGTAAAACATAACATAAGTTTGTTATTATTACTGTTATTATTTTACTAGTCTGACCCTTTTCAGATCATACTGGGATGACTGTGGTTCCTAAACTAACTTGACACCCCTGTCCTAAAATTTTTCTAAAAGTAACCGAGATAAAACTGAAATAAAAAAAACACATAAAAAAAGGAATAAATGAATTAACAGAAGTGTTGAAACTATAACAATGTAGGTTTCACATGTTTGCAGGGAGGTGATTATTTCCTTTTTTTGTTTGTTTTATCTTTTTCCTTTTGAATTTCAGATGTTTGTGCTTCACAACAAATGTGTGCAAAGTTTGTCTTCTGCACCTGTGCACCAAAATAAAATGACTTTGCACACAATATGGAATGTTATTGTATTTACCTTTAATTTCACCTCAGGCAGTTTCCATAAAACAAGGCTTATGTAACATAACCTACCGAGTCAAAGCACGGTATTTGAAATCCCTGATGGGATAATTTGACAGATTAGTGTTGTCAAATGACTCACATTTTTCATTTAAATTCATTTTTGCTTTAGTTACACCATAAGAGATTCTCTAAAACAAGGAGCTACATTATATTGAAATAAATGTTGGAATTATAGGACATTACTGTAGTTTTGGGCCCGACTCTAAAACTGAACAATCGTCTTATTTAAAGCAGAAAGAACAAGCATTTCTCAAATTAACTGATGAAACTGAAATTAAAAAACAAACCAAAAATCTAAAATAGTTGAAAAGACTAAAGGAAAACGCAAAATACATGTTGCATTTATCATAAGTGTAAAAGGTGTACATGCTGTAAAGCATTTGTAGAAGTACACTACATTATTTGCTCTAAGGTGTGCAAAGTTTGTCTTGTAAAATAAAAAAATTAAATTACTCATTATAATTATTATTATTATTATTATTATTATTTGCACACTATGGAACCTCATTGTATTTACCTTTAATTTTGTCTGTCAGCTTCTCTAAAACAAGGCTTTCCTCGTATTATGTAACGTACCTGCTTTAAAACTGAACATAGTCTTAGTTTAAGCAGAAAGAAAAAGCAATTAAAAAATTAACTGATATCAAACTAAAAAAACAAGCTAAAATGGAGCTGAAACTATACCAGCCATTTAAAAAAAGACTAAATAAATGCATCAGAAGTGTAAAGCTGTACATTTTACACAAATGTTGGTAAAAATACACTTGTTGTAAAGGTGAAAATTTCTTGCTCTAGAATTTCAGATGTTAAAATATAAAATGACTTTACACAATATGGAACCTTACTGTATTCACTTTTCATTTTACCTCAGTCGCCTTCCATAAAAATAAGAATTTCCTTGTATTATATAATGTATCTGCTTTCAAACTGAACATAGTCTTAAAGCAGAAAGAAAAAGTGAATCTAAAATGAGCTGAGATCAAATTGAAATTGGAAACCAAACTAAAACAGTTGAAACTATGCCAACCATTTAGGAAAAAAAAAAGCTAAATAAATGCGTCAGAAGTGTAAAGCTGTACAGTTTCTGGAAGAGTTGGTAAAATATACACTTGTTTAAAGGTGAAAAATTATTCCTCGAGAATTTCAGATGTTAAAATATAAAATGACTTTGCACAATATGGAAGCTTATTGTATTTACTTTTCATTTGACCTCAGTCGGCTTCTATAAAAACAAGACTTTTGTCCTAATAACATACCTGCTTTAAAACTGAACATGGTCTAATTTTAAGCAGAAAGAAAAAGCGATTCTAAAATTAGCCGAGATCAAACTGAAATTGGAAACCAAACTAAAATAGAGTTGAAACTATGCCAACCATGTAGGAAAAAAAAGCTAAATACATACGTCAGGTTTGACAGGAAATGCACTTGTTTAAAGGTGATAATGTTAATGCTTTAGAGTTTCAGGTGTTTATGCTTCACAACACAAGTGTTCAAAGTTTGTCGTGTGCACCTGTTGTCCTTGGGCTCGTGATCAGGCCTCGCCTTCTGAACCTGGACATGTTTTTACATGTCCCAGGCTGAGTTATATAGACTTAGCCTTATTTTTACTGCACTGATAAATAAAAGGAGGCTGTAGGTTTTCAGTGTGCTAACTGTTCTGCCAAAGCAAAGGTATGACAACTATTTGATGTTCTGATGAGTTAGTCACAGAGTCACTCTAGGCGTGTAAACCTCACTGCCTGTAATGGACTTTTTTTTACTGGCATTCCTAGTTTACAGGCGAATACTGTACGGGGGGAACACCACAATCTACTGTAGCTTAGAAATGTCAGTCATGCTAATGTAAAAAATGATGTTTACTGAAGTGTTGTGTGCATAATCAGTGGCAGCACAAGGTTAAATCCTTAGTAACAGGTGGTAAGAATTAAGTCTGGGACCCTGTACCTGAAGCTCCTGATCAGTGTCTGTCGTTCCTGCTCCTTTGGAAAAAATATTCAGTGCAAAAATGAAACAGGAAGTAATTCACATCAGTCTACAGCTTGGATGTTAAATGTCATCTGTAAAGTGTTTGTATAGCACATTTAACAGGCTCATAATAATCTGTTACCTACGTCAAGTCGGCATAATAAAAATGACGACAATAAAATAGCACATGATTAATAACCTTGACCCAGTGATTAACACATTAGACAAACAAATATGTCCTAGCAGAAGTTGAAGCAATGCTAATGCTATGCTTCCAAACTGGAAATACAGACTTAAAATAATTGCTCAGTTAAAGTTAAAATTAAACTTTTAAAGTTTAATTAGATGCACTTTTTACACAGTGGCTATGTTTACATTTTTTAATTCAGAATTATTTATTGAGGAAAATTGTTTAAATGTTTAAATGGCAAAAACACAAATGTTCACGTTGCGTGCGTCTTTACGTCACATGTGTTCACGTGCATACACTATCATGTTAAATTCATGTGCCGAGCAGGTAAAGCAAAAAACGTGGGACAACCTGGATCCCACAATTCTTCCAGCTGCATTAGCATTAGCATTAGCATTAGCATTGGCACTTCCCATTTGGTTATAATGGGCAAAATCTGGCCGTGTTTGGTCTGGCACCACTTGTTCAGCTATACGTTACTTTGACATATTCGTTTCAGCCTTTTTTTAAAAAATTTCAGTTGGTATGATATTGACCGTCAAACATTTACTATTGGTCAATGTCTAATTTATTATTTTTTTTTTTACTCCTCAGCCAATTTCTGGTCGACAGTGTGTGGTTTAATCATTTTGTCGTCCGTCTGTCCATCCATTCAACGATGTAATGACATTATCTGAAGAAAGCATTCATATTAATTATGTTCCTAACATACTGTGACCTCTATTTACTGTGGTTAACCTGTTCCATCACACTTAATTTGTGGGTCAAAACTACAGTAATGTACCATCACAGAGAACGCTTTAATTGAGTTCCATTCCAACATTTATTCCGATATAAAGTAGCTCCTTGTTTTGGATACTCCCTTATACTCCAACTAAAGCAAAACTGAACTTAAATGTAAAAATGTGGATCATTTAGCAACAGTATTAGTATCAGATTGTCTCCAAAATGTCTCATTGAAGAGATTTTGAATACAAATAATCAGTGGTACCAGGCATAACAAGCCTCGCCCCTCACAAATGTTTGACCTTATTTGCCCTCTCTTATCATTGTGAAAACACATTTTTTGTGACATTGAGCTTTGACCTACATTCACTAAAATTTAATGGAATCTATTCTGGACTACCTCACACCTTTGCTGAAAATTTAAGAATGAGAAGAAAAGAAGGAAAAAATATAATTATATAAAAAATAAACTAGGGCTGTCAATATTAACACAGATTAACCAATCATCATGATTCATCTGATTAAAAAATGTTAACATGGAACATATTTTTACATATGTTTTGTATTTTTTCACCACTTTTTTGTTACCTTATTTTTTGGTAAATTTTAGAGAATTTTTGTGAATTTTAGCATGTTTTGATTTTTTTTCTCCAAATTTGCTGTTTCTTAGTGTATTGTGTTTGTATTTGGAGGGAAATTTGAGTACAAATAAAACAAAGACAAAACAGTTGATCAACATAGTGTTTTTATCGTGATTAATCAAAATGAACCCAAAAACATCCCTGTGATTAATCTGATAACAAATTTTCATCATTTGACGGTTAAAATATGTGAAGATACTTAATTATATATATATATAATATATATAATATATAATTATATATATATATATATATATATATATATATATATATATATATATATATATATATATATATATGTCTGTGTGTATGTATAAAAAATTAATTCTTTTTGTACGATGCATATTTGACAGTGGGCTTTAAGGGGTTATTAGTTTTTGCATTAAAAAAAACCTCTCACCTCCCCTTCAGGGGGATGGGTAATAATATATAACATTTCCTATTTTATTCCTATTTTATTTACTCTGTTTTATCATTGTGTGAGTGAATCTTTCACTAATTTTGTAATTTTGAAATACTGCAAAATAAATGTAAGGATTTAGTTTTGGATAATGTAGTTTTCTAATTTAGTATAACTTGCATTGCAGATACTTTAATGTATTTAATACAAAATAGTGACTGGATCACTGGGGATGTGATAAGAATGGGGAGGTTAAACAAGGTGTGCATTAAGAAGTTTCTGTTTCTTGTCATTCCTACGTTTTTGACACGGAAATAAGAAAAAGGGACAAAAAAATGAACTGAAACATACTATCTTAAGTTTTAAATGAGACAAATGAGAGTGGAAACACTTACAGCGTATTACTGACAACTGTACACATCATTAAAATATGGTTTTATTTTCACACAAAAAAGCTTTCCAAATTTATAAGAAGTTTGAATGTAACCTGCACCATTATGTTAAAATCCTTTTAATTTGTTTGTGTTAAAGCCCAAGGATTAGTAGTTTGAAAGTAAAACAAATAAACTAGGGAAAATATGCAATCAATCAATCAAACTCTCTTTGTTAGTGACACCACAGGAGACATGTCTGGCACCATACTGCCATTCTGGAATAAGGGCAAAACTGCCCCAGGTCATTTGGCGAGCTCTTCAATCGAAGCACACTCATCTTGGGCGTAGCTGTGACACCGTCTTTGTAAAAATAATGCTGGGAGAGAATGTGATTTTCATAGAACGTGTGCGCCCGAGGAAACATGCTGCGCTATCAAAATGCCTAAATACAAACAACAAAAGGAATCGGCTCAGTCAAAAGACATGTGTCTCTGTCAAAACTTGCCATTCTCGGTTTGTAGTTTGCATCTCAGGGGCGGCGGTTCTTTCACGTAGCGAGGAGGACTTGCGTAATGGTGACACTGCCCTGATTCTATAAAGAGAATGACGGTCCTGCGATAGAATCATCAGACATCCAGTAAACCACGCTGTGCACTGACTGGGAAAAAACAAAACACTATTGAGTTGGTTTTGCAAAAAGAAACTTCAGTTCCAACTCATTTATCCACATTGCAAAAAAGTGTATTTTTCCTCATTTCTAGTCAAAATTTTGCCCTTGGTATAATTTGTATGCCCTCTGTAATTTTGCCCACTGTACATGTGCGTATGTGGATTTTAGTTTATTTAGCTGTATTTATTATTGTATTTATTTTCTCCTGGGTTTTTAAACCGTTCTTGTGGGGTTCTTATTTAGGTTTTTCTGCACTTTTATACACATTGTTGTTTTATGGGTTTGTAGATTTTTAAATGTTTTTAATATAGTTCTAAGTTTGTCTTGTATTGTTTTTATATGATTTGATTCTGGGAGTGACCACACAAAAAGCACAAATAGCAAATAAATGTCTATTCTATTCTACATATCTCATCACACTTAAAGTAACACATGTATTTTGGTGAATGTAGGTCAAAAGTCACAGTCACCAAAATCTTTTTTTGCAATGATAGGGCAGAGATGGAGCAAATGAGGTGAAATGTGTGCGAGGGGGGGCGGAGTTTGTTTCGCCAGGCACTACTTATTTTAAATGTGAGGAGATATTTTAGACTAGAAATGAGAAAAATACACTTAGGAAGATGCAGTACATTCTGTGCTTTGTGAGAATCTTGGGTTTGACTATCCCTCACCTCTAACGCCCCCACTCATTTGCATAGTGTTCCTTCTAAACCCCGCCCTTTTTGCCTCGAAGGCCAGACCCTTGCGACATCACCAGGTATATACACTGTTTGCTATTTAACACTGGTAAAACATAGGAGCTGAGTTTTACCGTGCCTTCATCTCAGTTTTTGTTTTGAAGTGAGGCTCCAAAACAAGTTCTTGGCTTAGACCTTAAGCTCTAGAGACTTAAACAGGATCATGTGTGTCAGGAGCGGCGCTTTAACTAGGCACACTCTTTCGAGACTTCCAAAACATCACTCACTCATGACGCTCTTTCCAAAACCTTCCCCTGATGCCAGTTGTTCTTGGAAGTTGTAGTTGGACAAGCACATGGTGTCCTAATATGGTTTTGACTTGATTGTTATTCCTGCTCGCTTTCAGTGTGACTATTGCATTAGCAGCTGAAGTTAAAGCGTAGCCGCCCAAACCATGATGACTGCACAAAAAAAAAAAATCAGCCTTTACTCATCTTACCCATTATGACCCCAAGAGCACAACTGCACTTTATCTCCCACATACTGGCTCCAACACCTCAGGCTGTGGGTGAATTATTGATATTTACCAGTTTCTATAGTAACAGACCCATTGACAGGGGTGAAATGTTACCGAGTTTTTCTGTACAACCTCTGGACCTCAGTGAAAACTTTAATATACTGTTACTTGAGCGTTTCCTTTTTTTTTTTTTTTTTTTATGAAGTCTTATTTCTACTTCACCACAAACCAGAAGCAAGGTTTGTACTTTTTAGACTCGCATTTATCTGACACTTTTCAGCATTTCCCACAGACCAAGTGGCATGGAGCGCCCCCCCTCGACACAAATGTGTGTGCCCCCCTCTCCATTCAGCTATTATTATTATTATTATTATTATTATTATTATTATTGTTAAGCTAGCATCACATCTCATGTCACCAGTCGAGGAATTCACATACACCAGATACTTATCTGTAGTTATTAAAAGTACTACCTCTATTAGCACAGTGCTAGGCTAGTGCTATTAGCACAGTGCTAGGCTTACTTAGGTCTTCACAGAGGCGTTACTGCAGTATATTCACCTTATTCACCCGGTGGCCATTTTCACAATTGAGGGGTACGGAAGTTAAACAGAAGTACACAGTTCCATACGTTGTCAATAAATAAATCGTGATTTCAGTTTTTTAAATTGTCATAGCCAAAAATCGCGATTTCGATTAAAATTCAATTAATTCTGCAACCCTACTTTTTAGACTCGTATTTATCTGACACTTTTTATAACTTTTTTTATTATTATTACCCAGCCCAGGGTATTGTGTTTGAGTCTGGTTGAGTTTCAGCAGGTTTACGCAAAAACTACTGGACCAATTTCCATGAAATTTTCAGAAAAGGTACAAGGTGGGCCAGAATAGAGCCCATAAAATTTGGGTGACTGTAGGTCAAAGAATAAGGTCACAGTCACCAAAAATGTGTTTTTGTAATGAGGAGAGATGAGGCAAACCAGGTCAAATGTCTGGAAGGGGAGTGGGGTTTGTTATGCCGGGCACCGCTTGGGTCATCCTTTATTTACTCAACAAGCAACAATAAGAACAGATTGTCATTTATAAATGCAGACTGATGCAACCACTTTCTGTCTAATAGAAGCTGTGATCTTCAAATGTGTTGAATAGGAATGGGTTTTATGGATGTGTAGTATTGATTTTCCAAACTTTCAGCGGTAGGGAGAAAGTAGTGCCCCAGAATCTACCTATGCTCCAAACCCAATCCATTTTTATTTATAGAGCACACATTTAAACAACCACAAAACTTTCTTAAGTGCTGAACGATAAAATAAACAGAATAAAATATAAGAAAAGCTAAAAATACTATGATAAAAAAAAGAAACATAAGAAATACACATTTTTATATTACTGTGGTTTACCAAAACCACCAATAAATCAACACTGTCTCCACAGAAAATGCCACTTACTAAATATGCTATTCTGTATTATGATGTCATCAGGTTTTCTTCCTTCACATAGCAAAGTCAATCCATTGTTTTACAAGTTCATTAGAACATCAATATGTCTTGTGTGTGTGTGTATATTAGGGCATTGACAGAAACATTAACTATTAGACATGTTAATTCCTGTAGCATAAGTCAACTTAAATTTGGAGGAGTCGACAAGTCGCATTTTATTCTTTCTCTCCCTCGGCGCAGAAAACTCACGTCATGCACGACATCTGAAGAGGCATCCACTAACTAACCTGAGTGATATGAGCATCCACTAACTAACCCGAGTGATATGAGCATCCACTAACTAACCTGAGTGATATGAGCATCCACTAACTAACCTGAGTGATATGAGCATCCACTAACTAACCTGAGTGATATGAGCATCCACTAACTAACCTGAGTGATATGAGCATCCACTAACTAACCCGAGTGATATGAGCATCCACTAACTAACCTGAGTGATATGAGCATCCACTAACTAACCTGAGTGATATGAGCATCCACTAACTAACCTGAGTGATATGAGCATCCACTAACTAACCTGAGTGATATGAGCATCCACTAACTAACCTGAGTGATATGAGCATCCACTAACTAACCCGAGTGATATGAGCATCCACTAACTAACCTGAGTGATATGAGCAGCAGTGCAGACAATGCACATTGAGACAATGCGCTCTTTTTTTTCCCAAACGTGATGCAGACAGTGTGGTGTGTGTTTTGGCGGCCGCTGACTTAAACTTTTTGCACTTAATGTAAACAGTGAGGACACGTGACAGACGTCTGGAGAGTCAAGTTTTAGAGCCTTCGGTCCAGAGAAAATGTGGGCATACGTTCACCATACTGATGTCGTGCAGTTAAATGTAAAAGAAAACTCAAGGTGTTAGCCTTTGTTTTGTTGGGGTTAAAATGCTGATGCTTGTCTTGTCAGAGGACATTGTTGCGTTGCAGTCAACTTTAATACAAGTTGCTCATTGCTGGACAGACCTGTGTCCATGTTGTTCCTCCGCTGACAATGTGATGACGTCACCATGACCTGTCAACTCGACTTTATTGACGGATAAGACGACTTGAAAAATACTGAAGCCGTTAACGTCCTAATACATATATCTCAGTCAATAATGTTTGTCATTTTGCTCTGCACACAACAGTAGTGCAGACGAGATGAAAGAGCATTCCTCCAGGACCTGTGCATTCATCCTTCCTCTCACCCACAAAAATATAAAATACAAAAATGTATTTTAAAAAACTATAATTAATTTTAAAAAACTGAAATACACAGTAAAGGTGCAAAGTGCAACCATATCAGCAGTTCAACATTCTGACAGCTTGTGTGAACACCTTCATAAAGCTTCTAATCAAGTTCAACTGTGAAGAAGAAATGCATTACCCCCTTCCTTTTTCTCATTTAGAGCTCTGCACAGTAGACAAACCAGCAGTAATTGCTTTTCCATATCACTAATGTAAAAATTACAGTATTTTTTTTTCAGATGTAGTGAAATTCCAATGGTAAAAAATCGCAATGGAAAGACCTTTTTCTGCAACTAGTGTTACATGAAAAAAAAAAGAGATGTCAGATGTTGCAACAAGTGTAGAAGAGTATTAAAAGAAACACACCAGGAAACTGAATCAGTTACTACAGGGTACACGGGTAATATAATAACAATGAGTATATCTGTTCATTGACATGTTTATGGTATAAATTTTCTTGTTATCTCGCGTTAATGAATGAAGGAATTATCACATTTGTAATTTAATGGAAGAACCCACATCTTTGGGGGCCACATCTGGCCCCCAGGCCCCATGTTTGACACCTCTGTTTGTAGATAAAACCACCAAACAGCCTTCATCACCATGAGAAGTAAAAATACAACATAAAAACAGACCTGCACTATTTTATTGCCGAGAAACTATACTTACTGCAGACATAGTTGAGTTTTGCTTCAATAATAATAATAATAATAATAATAATAATAATAATAATAATTTTATTTATATATCAACTTTCAAGAACATAGTCGCAAGGTGCTTTACAAAAGGAATAAAACAACAAGGAATAAAACATACAGTAAAAGCAGGAAATGACATAAAAACAGACGCAGATCAACAATAATAAAAACAACAATTTAAACAAAGGCCAGTTTAAACAGTTGTGTCTTTATCTGCTTTTTAAAAGTGTCCACAGATCTTAAATGTAGTGATAGACAGTTCCACAGAGTGGGTGCCACAACCTCAAAGGCACCGTGTCCTTTGGTTTTTAGCCTGGAACGAGGAATCACCAACAGGCCCTGATCAGAGGACCTCAGAGGCCTGCTGGGGACATGAGGCCTACTGGGGACATAAGGCCTGCTGGGGACATAAGGCCTGCTGGGGACATGAGGCCTGCTGGGGACATGAGGCCTGCTGGGGACATGAGGCCTGCTGGGGACATGAGGCCTGCTGGGGACATGAGGCCTACTGGGGACATAAGGCCTACTGGGGACATAAGGCCTGCTGGGGACATGAGGCCTGCTGGGGACATGAGGCCTGCTGGGGACATAAGGACGCAGCATGTCAGAGGTGTAGGCCAGTGCTTGTCCATGCAGAGCTCTGTACGTAACTACAAGAACTTTATACTGGATTCTAAAATTTATTGGTAACCAGTGGAGAGCAGTTAAAATAGGGGTGACATGGGACCTTTTAGGAGACCTGGTCAACAGCCTGGCAGCAGCATTTTGGATCACTTATAGACGATCCAAAGATGATTTGCTGAGGCAGATAAAAAGTGTGTTACAGTAATCCAGACGAGATGCCACAAACGCATAGATTAACATTTCCATCATTGCTGGGGTTTGATATATTCTATCAAAATTAGGCCTTTTATATATGTGTGTGTGTATATATATATATATATATATATGCTCTACAGTCATGACTACTCTGGTTACGACCCACTGATCCTATAGTTGTTACATTTATCCTCTTTGTTTAGCGCCCAGCTGGACGTCTGTTCTTGTTGTCTCCACTGTAGTCAGTTGAGAGGAAACCCCAGGAGGAAAACGTTATTCCCTTTGCTCTCATGACACTGAGGAAATCCATCTATAGTGCTGAGGTCAATGGGAACCGCCGCAGAACATAAATGCCTGCACGCCTCTTAATGTACTGCTGGTCACTCTTTGTTGCCATCTGGTTTGTCGTCTGCACATTCTGTTTATTTTCTTTTTACACTCGGTCTGATTTGTACAAAGACGTCCAAACCAAAGTCCATCTTCGTTTTCCTTTTGGGGGGTCGACAAAACTCGCACTGCGAATTTAAATTTTTAGCTGTTTGCACTTAGTTGAAGTTGAACTACTTGCAAATGGCTTCCATGTGTGAACTGACACTGAAACCGATTTGAGCAATTTTAGCTGGTTTATAGGAGGTCAAGGCTACTTATACCATCAATGGATTTAATATGACATACAGTACGGAGGTCGACTGATGTGGTAGCTTTAGGGAACACATGTCATGATCCCAATTCTTCTAACCAATGTAGCGCTAGTGTAATTTTCCATTAAGCTTGGAAACCTTACTGTATACCTGCCCTACATTATGTAATGTCATTTTTTTTCCATGTATAAATTCATGAGAAAGAAAAATAAATGAATAAAAATTTATTAAAAATAAATAAATAAATTACGTAATAAAAAAAAAATCTATATACACAAATACATAAAATAATAATAATTGCAGGATTTGCAATGTTAGTGTTGTGCACACGTATGAAAGGTAAATACACACTATACTATCAACACAACCTTGCCACAGATGAGCTGAACACTTGCAGAACTGTACTGGGCTTAATGTACTTTTAATAAGAAATCTGATTTAAAAAATGAAGTTAACAATGTAATACTTTGAGTCCAATGCAGCTGTATGTGCGTCCCCACCTTGTATGTTTTTCCAATGTGCTACACACAGCTATATATATATATATATATATATATATATATATATATATATATATATATATATATATATATATTTATTTATTTGTAATTTTATTTAATTATTGCAGCTACAAGAAGGATGATACTGAAACATGTCGACCACTAATCTATTTGACCGTTTGTCGGCACCACACAGCTGTTATTTGAGTATTTTTTCATATCGCAGGATTTTAAAAAATCGCAATGTCAGGTTTTTTTCTAATATCGTGTAGCCCCACTTTTTGTATAGAGGTAAAGTTGCATGAAATTGTGTGCATTTACAAACCAACTTTTCACAAAAATGTGTTTAACCTGATTAAATATGAACATGAAATGCCAGGTGCAACTAGAACAATATTCTAGCAGTTAAATGTTTTGTCTGCGTTTTGTCTCCGTTGATCTGTATGTTGTACTGAAAATGTAAATGACAAACTGAGGCGGAATATGATTTTCTTTGAAAAGTTCTGTTACTTTTTCTGGGTTTTTATTTAAGGATATTAATTGCAATTAAGGATCGACCAATGCAGATTTTTTAATAGCCGATACAAATTTTTATTTTTATTTTTTTTCCCCCACCCATGGCTGATAGCCGATATGGACTGCAGATTTCCTTAAGCCAATGTTTGGGGCTGATATGGGTTAAAAAAAAAATATATATAAAATATATATATATATATATATATATATATATATATATATATATATATATATATATATATATATATATATATATAAATGACAAATATTCCAGGTCTCAAGCTAAAAATAAACCTTTTACAGTAACAAATAAAATAAAGTTGATGAGAATCAGTGAAACCACATGCGAATCGACCGATACACTTAGAAAAAAACTCAAATATCGGCCCGATATTTCAGCATCCAATGTATCGGTCAAGCCTTAATCGCAATGTCAGTTTTATCTAATATCGTTCAGCCCTAGTTATTTCAGTGTTTCCATAGACATGCATGTTTATAAGGAAGTCAATGTTTTCTCATTTCAGTGCTGATAGTGGTATTTGCGATAGTGACGAAGGTGGAGACGCACATACGGCTGGATCGCACTCAAGAGTATCACATTAACTCCATTATTTATTTATTTATTTATTTTTAAATCAGATTTCTTATTAAAAGTACAGATATATAAGCACGGTGTGATCCAGTAATCAGCCCGGTACAGTACTGCGAGTGTTGTGCTGGTCTGTGGTAAGATTGTGTTGACAGTAGAGTGTGTTTTTGCCTTTTTTTTTATTGTGTGAATAGACTGGTAAAGAAATAAGGGTGTAACCTAGAGTCCATTCAGCCTCTGTACTTTATAGAGTGAGAGATTCCTTTTGGCACAGGCCTATTGAAACCTCCTGTTGGGAGGGAAGCTCTAGGAGGGCCTGTCTGTGACGCCTCATCTAAATGAAACACACATTTAGTACAGGGTGAAGCTGAGGTTGTTTTTTTTTCCAATAAATTTAGTTATGTAACCACATGTGGGGGGTTGCACAATGTGGTCCATGAGGGACAGAACGGGACTGTACTGTACTGGTGTGTTTTTTCATCACTGATTTTTGCCATCGAGGGTGACTGACGGCATCTGCGTCTTTTCTGAACATTCGCCGCATTGTTCATTGTGCGAAACGGCGTACGTACTTTACGTGTAGCTCATGTGAGACACGGTTCTATCTGCGGGAGATCAAAGAAGGTCGACATGTATGATAGGGACGTGAGTGACAGTGTTTCGTAGCAGCGGAGGTATGGGGAACATTCCTTCTTTTGCACAGCCCTCTGATAACAATCTGCTGAGTGCTTCCGCTGGCCCCCGCACACATAAATTGGAAGGTTTGGAGGAACAGAACATCTTGTCCTGTGGGGGGGGTGGACCTGTAGGTAATTTTTTTTTTTTTTTACACTAATCTTTGAGTCCACAAGGTGACGCTTTCTCATTTAGAACTACATTTATACATTTATTAATACACCCTTCAATAAATATTACTATTAATAATACCTAATTCATTAAAAAGTATTATAATTTTTTTTTTTTTATTAAAGACAATTATTAAAGACAAAGGGGGAAAACAGTGGTGGAAATAGTACTCACATTCTGTACTGTGAAGTAGAAGTACTCTTGTCAAAGTAGAAGTATTGATTCAACTCCTTAAGTAAAAGTAAAAAGGTGCATTACAATGAAGTGCAAAAGTCAAACGGCATTTTTTTTTTGTTTGCTTGCCATGGATGAAACAGTACTTATTTAACCAGGAAAAATTAGAAAAGTTTCTATGTTGTAATTCCACAGTGAATAGTGAATGCCTTTATTGTCATTGTATGTTGATACAACAAAATTGTGGCTCAGTTCCACTCACACACATTTGACCTGATTTGCTCTATCTGTTATCATTGCAAAAACATATTTTTGATGATCTTCCTACATCGACCAAAATTTAATGGGATCTATTGTGGACCACCTCGCAGCTTTTCCTGAAAATTACGCGGAAATTGATCCAGTAGTTTTTGCATAAAGCTGCTCACAGACAAACTGAACCAAAAACAAGTTAGAGGGTGGGGTAATCAAACAATAAAATATATATATTTAAAATCTGTCAATAGTGGATTGGTAAACATGTTGTGTGCAGCCACATCAGGGTGGGATGAAGTATCTAGTGTCTGTTATGTGGAGTTCAGTACAGTGATGGTACTGACCCAAGTCCTGTACTGGGTCTGGTACCTGATGTGTAAATGCAAAAGCATGTGGGAACAAGTAAAAAAAAAAAAAAAAAAATCTGAATTTTCAAAGGTAAAATTAAATGAAATGTGGGCCGGTTAGAGAGGTTAGGATGGGATTGAGAAGTTTGGAAAAAGTGGACGCGAGCAGGACTCTGGTACTGACCCTGTGTCCTTCTCTCCCACACTCATTTTCTCCCTGAAGCAAATTATTTTTTGTACTGTTACATCCGTTTAGTCTGAAAAAGTCATGGCTCTATTCCGAGAATGTAAGGAGTATAAAATACAGATATTTATATAAATGTAAGGAGTATAAAGTACAGATATTTATATAAATGTAAGGAGTATAAAGTACAGATATTTACATAAATGTAAGGAGTATAAAGTACATATATTTATATAAATGTAAGGAGTATAAAGTACAGATATTTACATAAATGTAAGGAGTATAAAGTACAGATATCTTAAAAAGCCTCTGTGTACTTGAGACATGATTTGCATACAGTAACAAAGTACATGTACTTAGTTATTTTGCACCTCTGGTGTAAAGTGAGTCAGTTAGTATAAATTTTACAACATATTTGGCTGTACTTCCTCCTGGACTAAATCCATCACAACAGAACAGCTGAAAATATCACCTTTGCATATTCGCGCTGCCTTGTCTGTACTTGACACATGATTTGCATACATGTTGTCAGAAATGATGCTGCCTAAAGGATAAAGGGTTCCTGAATTGTTGCTTCTGCTTTTTTTCGTGCCGTGCAAAGAAGCTGTTGTATGCAGGTTTATTGCCCAACTGGTTGGATGAGTCAGGATTTCAAACTTAACTGATGTAACACCTGTTGGAGAACAGCTTGATTCATGCATCAGTCATTACATTTGTATCTGGATCTAGAAATGAAATTTACTGGAAACATTTTCCTCATTCCACAGTGATAGCCTCATGAAAGCACGTCTATTTGTTGGGAGTTGTTGGTCAGTTGCTGTTGTAAACCAGTGGAACTCAGTGATATTTGGTGTGTTCAGTTTGTCACACAAGTCACATCAGCTGTCTCATCACTCCTGTTTGAAAAGTAGACCACAAAATAACTGCAAAACCACTAGTGAGACTGGATGTTAAGAGGCCAGAGTTGAACTGTTGAGTTAAATTGTATTTGACCATTCTTGAAATAAAATATGTAACAGCGACCTGTGCAATAGACCATATAAAATAAACAAGACAGACAGGGATCACACATAAAAGCTCAGAAGGTTCTGTTTTATCTCGTGTTTGTCATAGATAAGTCATAAAGTTATGTACGGATTAAAACTATATGAAACTTTCAGAGATTATTGATAATGTGTCAAAGAAGAAGCCATTGCATTTTGAGCTATTAAGGTCAAAGGTCACAGTGAAGGTCAAGGTCTGAAACGCATAAGTGGTGATATCTCAGAACCCAGACAAGACAGTATCGCATGTTTTTTTGCATTCACTTCGTCTTACCTTTGGACATCAGATGAGATAACACTGATAGGCTCGATGATGTCACGTTTTGACGACAATATGACGTCAATCGAATGGTATATTTGCAAAATGTATGACCTTTACCTTAAAGCAGGGTTATCTTGTGCTTCATATTTAACATTAGATCTAACATGTGAAATTTGGTTGTTGTGTAATGTCGCATAACGTCATATGTGGATGAATATTGAAATAGCTCAGAAATGCGATTGAGGATTTCTTTGAATTTTTTTAAAACCCTCTAACGGATTGCTAATGACCGATAAAATAAATCATTAGTGAACACAGAACACTAGTTTACAAATAAATGACGAACATTCAGATCCATCCCTTGGCAGACTTGTTCTGGTCTGCACTCTCGGAGTGATCCAAAGTGTTTCCATTGTGGTCCCTATAGTGCAGGACATGGGGAAAAAAGTGGCAGCAATTCATACATACACCCCTACATACATACTATCAAACATTCTATACAAATCAATAAAAAAATCTAAACATTGCATTACAATTCCCAGTATATATGATCAATACCAGTTGCCCATAGACTAAGATTGCTGTTTAAAGCTGCCTATATGTCTAATAGATTTAAATGGACCAGGATCCTGTTACACAGAATAGTCCCAGCATTAAAAATGACTCTTTACCCATATTAGTTTTAACTCTAGGTGATACCAAAACTGTTATGCTTGCCTGAGTGGAATAACGGTGAACCTCATTTACTCTGTATATATATATATATATATATATATATATATATATATATAGTACCTCCCTATTTTACTGCACACAGCAGCACTGGAAAAAAATCTAAATCTTACCAAGTGTTTTTTTTTTATTATTATTATTTCTTTTCTAGTCCAAATATCACACTTAAAACTTAGAACTTGAAATTCTTATTTCAAGATCATTTTCATTTGTTCCACTGACAGATTAAAATGTTTTAATTTTTTTTTTTCTAGCTTGAATTAACTAAAACGCATCAACCAGTGGAACAAGTTAAAAACCGTGGTGCCAGACATGACAAACCCTAACCCTCATAAATGTTTGACCTCATTTACTCTGTTTTATTGCGAAAACCAGTGTCTCAGTGATATTTTATGTGTTAAGTTCATCACTAGTCTCCACATATCAGGTGCAAATGAGTATGTTTTGTCACTCCTGTTTTTAAAGTAGAACATAAAAATAATTATATAATAATTATATAACCACAAGTTCGACTTAATGTTAAAAGAGGCCAGAGTTGAGTGTTTTACTGTACATGGTTGCACTAGAAAAAAAAAAAGTAATCTTACTAAGTGTTTTTTTTTTCTCATTTCTCGTCCAAATATCTCATCACACTTAAAATAAGACATAATCACCTAAAAAGGAACTTTTCAGTGAAGTTTAAGAACTTATTTCATTGACAGATTTTTTATTTTAATTAATTTTATTTTATCTTGAATTAACCAAAACATCAACCAGTGGAACAAGTTACAAACAGTGGTGCCAGACACAACAAATCCTGCCCCTCACATATGTTTTATATGATTTGTTCCATGTCTTATCATTGTTAAAAACCAGTGTCTCAGTAGCTGCGTTTCCATTACCCTTGGAAATTCACAAAATGTAAACAGCGCCATAAAAACCTGGTAATGGAAACACTTGAAGTTAAAAAACAAACAAACACTCGAATATTGATAAAAAACGTTTTTACACTTTCATGAGGTGGTTTTTCAGATGTTTCGATATTTCATTTATTTTCATTCATTTGTTTATTTGAACAGGTAAAACAAAATAAGTAAAACATATAAAGTATTTAAACAGATATTAGAACAACACCTCTTTAGTATCCTAGATAATTATACCTTGTTCGAAAGGGTGTAGGATGAAGTTAACAAAACTTATCTAGTCCTACCCCTTTGTATTACTCAGTCAGAGCATATATATATATATATATATATATATATATATATCTCCAATCGAAAAGAAAAGAGAGTGCATCAGAAAAACGGAAATCTGTTCCTTGCTAGAAATGAATATTTCCATTTCTTTCTTGTATCCACTTAGAATGTGGTTTATAAAAACCTGTTTAAACATTTGTAGTGATTTGCAGGTTTTCAGTTCTTCACTACAGTTGTTCCAGAGATGAACTCCTTTAACTGAAACACAATGCATTTTTAAGTTAGTGCGTACAGGCGGTTTTTTAAACGTATAAATTCCCCTCAGATTGTGTTTGTTTTCCCTCACTTGAAACAACCCCTGGACACTTTGTGGTAACTGGTTTTGATTTGCTTTGTTTATTTGAATTGTTTTGAGGTCGACCAAATCCTTAAATTTTAATGCCTTTAATTTGATGAACAGTGGGTTTGATGGTTCTCTATAGGTGCTTTTGGTTACAATCCTTATTGCTCTTTTTTGAAGTTTGAATATTATGTCGGTGTTTGTTTTGTATGTGTTCCCCCATACTTCCACACAGTAGGTCATATATGGGACAATGAAGGAACAGTACAATGCATATAATGATGACTGGTTTACAAGATATTTAACTTTATTTAATAATGCAATTGATTTTGTATTGTATGTGTGACTTCCAAGATAATTTACTGTCAATAATGACTCTAAGAAACTTTATTTCATTTATTCTTTCTATTTCTGTTATTTATCATTAATTTCTTTTGTGACTTATTTGTCTGATTTCTAATTTGGAAATCAGACAAAATCTATTCTAATATATCGCAAAAGCGCAATGGAAACACACACTTTCTCTGTAATTATACGGCGCAGGACGTGATGTACATGGTCACATGATCACTTCTCTCAGCGTGAAAATGGTGCGATACACATGGACAGAGGAGGAGACGGAGACTTTTCTGTAAATAATTCAGGAGAAAAACATAACTGTCATTGTAGAGAAATGCAGCGTGATATGAAGACATGGAAAGGTTCATCTTCCAACAGTGAAATCTCACTGGATGATATTTCACGAGAATTACGACACTCGAACAACCGTCAATGGAAACACGTTTAAAGCGCAAATGTACTTTGTCGAAATTTTAGGAATATTGCTATTGTTTTGCAAAAAACTGTAATGGAAAAACGCAGGTAGTGATATTTTATGTGTTCAGTTCATCACACATCAGATGAAGACGAGTATGTTTTGTTTCTCCTGTTTGGAAAGTAGGCCATAAAAAATAATTGTATAACCACAAGTGAGACTTGATGTTAAAAGAGGCCAGAGGGGAATGTTTTACTGTACATGGTCGCACTGGAAAAAAACTAAATCTTACTAAGTGTCTTTTTTTTTTTACAGCCCAAATATCTCATCACACTTAAAATAAGACGTAATCACCTAAAGAGGAATGTTTCAGTGAAGTTTAAGAACTTGAGAATTACTTACTTCAAGATATTTTTTTGCTTAAATTAACCAAAACACATCAGCCAGTGGAACAAGTTAAAAACTATGGTGCCAGACACAACAAACCTTGTACCTCACAAATGTTTTTTCCTGATTTGGTCTGTCTTATCATTTTATAATCTCTGTGATATTTGGTGTGTTCAGTTCATCACACTAGTCACCACATATCAGATGGAAACCAGTATGTTTTGTCACTCTGGTTTGGAAAAGTAGGCCATAAAAATAAAAGTTGCATAACCACAAGTGAGACGTGATGTCTAATTTCTAGTGCAAATATCTCATCAAACTTAAAATAAGACATAATCACCTAAAGAGGAACTTTTCAGGTTTAAAAACGTATTTTAGACAATACAACTTGGAAATGTTATTTCAAGAAATCTTACCAAGACAATTTTCATTTGTTCCATTGACAGATTTTAATTTGTAAATTTTTTTTTGGGCTTGAATTAAGCCAAAAAAAAAAAAAATCAGTGGAACAACTAAAAACAAGTAGTGCCAGGCACAACCCCCTGCCTTTCATAAGTTTTACATGATTTGCTCTGTCTTAAAACTGTTAAAATCCATTTTTGGTGACCTTTGACCTACATTCACCATAATTGAATGGGATCTTTTTTTGGAAATGTAATAGGAAAAAGTCCAGTAGTTTAAGGTGGGGGGTGATTATGGTGGTAAGATTTCTTGAAATAAAAATTATTCAGCTCTATTTTCGATAAATAAATTCTTATATCTCACTGAAACATTACTCTTTGGATTATTAGGTCTTATTTTAAGTGTGATGAGATTATTTTGAGTAGAAATTAGAAAAACAAAACACTGGGTAAGATTTAGATTTTTGCATTGAATAAATGTTTTCTCTCCAAATGATGGATAGAGCATTAACCCATTCCTTGTACGTTCACTTTTCTTTCGTGAACATTATCAAACTCAGAAGTAGAATTGTGCACAGCTTTAATATAGATTTTCATCGATCATAAAGGGTAACGCTGAGCACATTTTCTCCATTTTTCTGTAACATATTGGTATGCTGACAATGTCATGAGGTCATTATTTACTCTTCAAATCTATTTGTGGCAGACTGGTGCATAGGTGGGGTTTAGGGATCCTCCTGCAAAATAAAAAAAAAAAAAAGATTTGTTTGTTTCAATGAAGATGTGTCGTATCATTTTCGACTACTATTATTGGAGCTTAGAAGGGCTACAGCGGATGATATAAATACTCCCAAAAAGCTTAGAAACAAAACTTAAAGAGGTCCTCGAGGGACCGACTTCATCCATTAGATCTGAGGAAAGTCATCTCCACATTGATTTTATCTTATTTTGACAATGGTGGCGTCCAGATGCTGTGGAGCTGCACATAAGCCTCATAATAGGGAAGAAAACTGCCCACACTTGTTCTAGGGTCTCAGTGTTTGTGTGTGTGTGTTTCACTTTATGCACAGACCTAAACATGGACTAATATATGATGTTTAGTAACTTTTGAACCACAATGCATGTCTACAATTCTTTTTTTTTCTTTTTTTTTTTTTTTTATTTGTCTGTATTTGTTCTCATTGTTTAACTCCACAGAGGAGGAGTCAACATTGTTTGAGATCAATGCATATTTTAGTCTTGCAGCCAAATATTTTAATATTTAGTGCATGTGTGTGACCATCATTGGTCCTCCCTGAAAGCTGAGCAGACATCCTTTTTTAGAACTCTCTATTATAAGCCAGGGAGGGCAGTGCTACACCTCAGTCATGTGTGGGGGAAACAAACACTGGACAGGACGAACAGGGATAGAAATTAACAGGCGGTGCTATTGCAGTTAAAGATTGTAAGGTGGTGTGTTACTCCCAACTACTAAATAAATAAATAAACCGAAAAAAGAGGAGAAAACCAAACCAGCACAAAAGAAAAACATACAATAAATAAATAAACAATCGGTACTGAGCACCATAATTGTGGATGTCTACAATTCTGGTAAGAAGCACTTTTTCAGCTCTTCAGTGGCTCCCAGAAGAAGTTCAGAGTGATTTATCAGGTGTCAGGTGACTACTGTGCAGAGGGGTGGACCCTGTACTGACCCATTTGGATCCAGAGTCCACCTAGAACCACTGCCATCTTTGGAAACATTGATTTACCAGAAAAAAAAAATTTTTAATGTTAAATTAATTAGAGATTTTGCTGGGGGGAAAAAATTCCTCCAGATTTCTGTGTCTTGATGTAAAATTTAAGATTTTATGAACATGTATCCCTGGTCCACTACCCTGCATGTTTTAGGTGTGTCCCTCTTCCACCACACCTGATTCAAATGATCAGCCTAAGACGGAAACTAATAAAACAGTTTTTGTTTTTTTAACCAAGCAGCAGCACACCAGACTTGACTCAATTAATCAACTGATCTCAGTGTTGGAACAAACACCTGCAGCGACACTGGTCCTTTGTGGAATAGTTAGAACATGCCTGATCTAAATCATGCAGGATAGTGGCTGTGAAGGACCGGAGAATGATAAATAAGTGAACTGGTGCCAAGCACAACAAACAACAAATAATACAGTTTGGGTGGTGATCCTGAATTCTGGATCACTTTAACCAGTCTTCAAGGGCCAGTGTCCTACATGTTTTAGATATTTCCCTCTTCCACATGATTCAGTTTAACCCTTAACCTTAAGTTTAACAGTAAAAATAATTAAAATAAGCAACAAAATGAACAAAAACTGCTAAAGTCATCCATAAAATGAACACAAATGAGTAATAAACTGACAAAATAATTGGTAATGAAGAAAGTAAGCAAAATGAAATAAAATTAAAAATAAAATGTAGAAAAAACAATGAGCAACAAAATGAACAAAACTGTCTTACTTTGTTCATGTTACTAATTATTTTGTCAATTATTAACTTTTGTTCATTTTATTGATGACTTCAGCCATTTTTTTTGTTCATGTTTTTGCTTATTTTATTTTTTATTTTTTACTGTGGAACTGCTAAAGTTTCCAGAGTTAAAAGGTTAAACTGAATCATGTAGAAGAGGGGAAATATCTAAAACATGTAGGACACTGGTCCTCGAGGACTGGATTTGGACACCCCTGCTTTAACATCTCTTCCGGATCACCACCAAAATGAAATCATTTGTTCCTTGTGACACTCCCAACACATCCTGGACATGTTTATCAAAATCCACCCATAACTTTTTGAGTAATATTGCTGACAGACTAACTACAATGAAAACATTACTTCTTTGGCGGAGGTAAAATATAAGAAATGTCCTGATTTTAACTTTAAAAAAATGCTAAATACAACTGATATTATGTTGAATGGTCAAATAATAAACAATAAGCTTCGTTTGTAAGTAGACCAAAAAATGTTCTAAGTATTTAAACGTTTAAAAAAAAGAAAACGTGCGCACGTGTTATTCCATTTTCCCCTCAAACTGATCGTAGATCAGGTGTCACGGTGCGTGAACTGGTGTAGTGTGGTGGCCCTGCACGTCCCTCCACAGTTGAGTTCCAGTCACTGTAGAACAGGCGGAGCCAAAAATACATGCTCTCCGCCTCCTGTCAGCTCCACTCACTCCTCCACTCGTCGCTTCAAGTTTCATTCTTCTAAATGTGGATAGAGTTCGTGCACTGAACAACCTCCAGTTCGCCGCGGTGCCCTCTTTACGCACAAGAAAGGACCAAGACAGACAGACAGACAGACGTACGGACGGACGGCTGGACCATGCCGTGCACGTTTTCTTTCAAGCCGCCCTGCTGCCCCGGGCATCTGCACCGACGGACGACTTTCGAGCCTCTGCTCTACCGACGCACGAGCCGCAGGTAACGACAGAGGCGAACCGTGGACGCGCCGCCGCTTCCGCCGCTCCGTTTACGCACGGTCATTTCTAACCACCTGTCGTTTCCGCGCCTGGAAACCCTGACGGAAATGTGTTTAAAAGTTCAGCGAAAACTAACGGTAGAACTTTATGGGGTCGTTTTTGTTTTGCTCCCCGTTTGCAAATGCAGCCCTTTCCGTTTACGCACCGACACGCCTCCTCTGAAACGGGGGTCAATCCATTATTTAGACAAACTGGAAGCCGTTGTGTTACCTGCAGCCCAAGCCTCACTCTCTTTTCTCTTGTTATCTGCATGACCTGACCTAAATCACAGCGCATGGCACCACCAGAGTCATGACAGCATACTTTATATCATCTGTCCCACATTCCCCTGGGAGCTGAGGGTGGCTCCTCTTGATTAATTGAACCCCACTGTCATTGTCGACTGTCTTTAACATTTGCTTCCAGTTTCCAGTCTTACTCGTATCCATGTTCTGTTGAAGTGTTTTTAATTTTTTATGTGTGGTTTTTAAGTAGTAAAAAAAAAAAAGAGGAGAGAATGATGGTGTCCAAAACAGGCCTGGAACTGTAACATAACCTGAAACTATCTCCTGGGTTCTGACATTTATCTGTCTGTTCTTTTTTTTTTCCTCTCTCTCTCTCTTCTGCAGTGCCTCTGGAACCAATGTTGTGGCCATTGATAATAAAATTGAACAGGCAATGGTGAGTATTTGATCACTGACACACACCAACATTAAAAAACCGTGATGTTGCCAGGGGAAAACACTTTTTACATTAAATAGGAAAAATTAGAAGGAACATTTAAATAAAATAGCTTTGCACAATATGGACCAATGATAGACTGATATATTGAGCCAATGATTTTTTTATTTTTCTTGTATCTGCCTGTTGCCTTTTTTTCCTGCCATGATTTACTTACAGGCAAAGTTCAGGGCACCTCTGTGTTGAGATACTGCTGTCCACACTGTAAAAACTGATTTTCTTTTTGCTGTTGTAATATTTATTATATATATTTAAGCACTCTACAAGAAATGCACATCAATGGAAAAATATTTACAAAAATAAATACTGTATTTTCCACACTATAGGGCACACTACATTATACGATGCACCATCATTGAATGATTTATTAGATTTATTTTCATATATAAAGTGCACTGGACTATGGCACATTAAGCAAAACAAAACTGTCAGTTAAGTCAGTCGGTCAAATAATTAAAAGCGTTCACAGTGACTCTCACTTATGTTCAAACGTTAATGAATGTATTCACAATAACTGCCAACCTTGTTGAGTTGTAACAAAACACACTCTTATTCTGCTAAATCAAACATTGGCGTATTCGCAATAACTGTTAAATGTTCAGTTATAACGCAAAATACAGCACAATGCTTTATTTATCGTTTTACTTTTTCAGTTCAGTCCATATAGACACACTGTAATATTATGTTGAAATAAAGTATGTTTTACTTTACGCTGTGAGTACTGTATATGACACTAAATCACTTCCAAATCATTAAACACAACCAGATTTAATCCATATATATAAGGCACTCTGGGTTATAAGGCACACTGTTGCTTTTTGAGAAAATTAAGATTCAAGATTCAATAATTTATTGCCATGTCAAATAAGTCCAATGGGAATTAGTCTTGGTTCCAGCTCAGCAGTACAGACGTACCGTAAATACAAAGACGGGGAACATGGTTATGACAACCAATAACAAGGACCAGCAGCAAGAAGTGCATACAGAATAAAGTGTGATGTGTGTGTTGATAGGCTGTTGAAAGCCTTATAAGTGCGCCTTGCAGTCTGGAAAATACGGTAAACTATTTCACAGCATTAAAGTCCTATAAATAGTCGGTTGCAGTGGATGTGCAGCTGCAGTGAGTTCATGTAGAGCGTGTACGTCGCCTTCAGCCTGTAGCGTTCCCCTCATGTCCTTGTCCTGGGTGGGCTAACACATCCGTCAGCTTGATTATGCCTCTGCTCCCACTGACCCACACTCTCATTTCATGTCACGCTCTTCTCTACTGCAGGACCTAGTGAAAAGCCATCTGATGTACGCAGTGCGCGAGGAGGTGGAGGTCTTAAAGGAGCAGATCAAAGAGCTGTTCGAGAGGAACTCTGTGCTGGAGCGGGAGAACTTCGTGTTGAAATCTCTGGCCAATAGCGAGCAGCTGTCTCAGCTGTCGGCGCAGACGACCAGCAGCTCCAGCAGCACCACCCCTCCCCAGCAAGGCCTCAGCCAGCCCCCCCAGACCCAGCCGCCGGCCCAACCTCAGCCCCAGCAGCAGCCGCTTCAAGTCCAGTCTCAGCAGCCGCAGTCGCACGCCCAGCTCCAACACCACCCCAAACCCCAGCAGCTCCAGACTCAGCCTCAGCTTGACCCCAGCCAACAACTGCAACCTAACGTCACATCCGCTTGAAGTGCATCTGCCCCCCCCCCTGCCTCGCAAAAATGGGCACAAAAAAACAAACAAAAGAAGAGCGCCGTCTCTATTTACAGTTAGTGTATGTGAAATTTAAAAAGAAGAAAAAAAAATAAACTTTTGTCTTCTTAGCCACCAGCTTGACCACAAAGTACAGTGTGTGTGCGTGAGTGTGAGTGAGTGAGCGTCTGGGTGAGATATCAAACAAAAACGAAGAGTGACTGTGACTCTGTCGGAATGTAAGTGTGTATGCATCTGTACTGTGGGCCTTTCCAGTGTTAATGCAATCATTGAGAGAGAAAGAGAGAGAGCGAGAGAGAGAAAGACTTGGACGAGAGAGAGAGTGTATAGAGGTAAGAGTTAACAGGGAAGGTCAGGCTTTTTTTAAATCCGCTGGCGACGTTTCAGCGTGGGGCTGACTGACTGACTGACTGCTGGGTCCAAGCTTGTGAAGAGGATGCCTTTTCTTGGACGAGGTCTGAGCCGACCTGACCCCAAACCTGCTCAAACTGTGGGCGTGGACGGGGGAGGGGAAGGAGGGCGGAGGGGTTCGCCGCCGCCACCACCTCCTCACATTAAGGGACAAACGGAGTGATTGTCAAAAGAGAGCGATATTTTTTTAAATGAGATAATTGGAGTTGGGTTAAGGGGGTATTTTTAGCCTTGTTGTTTCATGTTGTAAAGTAAGAAGTGGGAGAGAGTTTCTGGAGAGCCACCGCTGCCGTTACTTTTACATCAAGTCCAACCTTTGCATCAGTCTTTTTTTTTTTTTTTTTTTTTCCTTTTTTTGAGTTCTACTGTTAAGTGTTTTATTTATTACAGGGCTGCTATTTCCATAAATGAACAATTTCCTGAGTCGTGTTTAAAACAGTAGCCCATTGGATTGTTTTCTCTTCTTCTATACAGTGTTTTTGAATGATTGGTTCCCGAGGGCAATGCTTTATGTTAAAAAGAAAAAAAACAAAATAAATGTAGGCAAATTAAATTCTGACAAAATGATGAAACACTAAAATAATAATAAAAAAAATCTATATATATATGTATGTAAAAAAAAAAAATGCTGCAGTTGCCAATTCAAAGCTTAAGTCATGATCCAGTATGAATGAATGTAAAGTATTAAGAGCCTTGATGGGTGACTTCACCTGCTGACATCAAATCTTAACACGGAGAAGGCATTCAATGAAGACTTCGATTCTGTTAGTAGTTTATCTAAAGGTGAATTAGTATTCCTTACTTATTTCTTTTCTTTCGATGTTTTTCCTGAGGGGGCCAGGGGGAAAAGCTGTGAAATCATTCAACCTACTTTGTAACCAAAGATGCAAAGCTGTGTAAATTGATTATTTTTAAATGCACACTCATGTATTTTTTGTTTTCCTCCTTTTGTTTTTTTTTTTTTTTTTTTTTTTTTTTTGTTACTTCCTTCTTCATAAAATATTTTGTTGCTGTTCGGCATGTTCTGCATGATCTGTAATCTTCAAACCACTTTCTTACCTCATTTTTATTCAGCACTCTTATTGTAAGATAGTCTGTGAACAGTGTAAATGGGGAAAATGATGCAGAGCAGTTGGCAAGAGAGAAAAAAATAACCTAGTGTTACTGACACTAGTCACAGAAAATGAAGTGAGCCATGTTTTGTTCATTTAAATGGTGTTTGAATTTCATATGCCAATAGTTTTGTTACATTGCAAATTTTAATGTATTTAAATAAAAGCAATATTCAGATTCCAATGGTAGTCTGAGTTTTGTTTCCATACAGGTGATTCTAATGAAATTAAAAAAAAAAAAGAATAGTCTTGAGATTTGTGGTTAAACATGAAATAAACCCTATATACAGCATTATTTTAATATAGGGGAAAATGTTTTTCTTTCACACTAGGTCATTTCAAAACATAATTTTATTTTCCACTTCTACATTTTCTGAGCATTTACTGAAATGTGGCCCGATCAAAATTTCTGGTCTTTGAATTAGGGGAAAACCTAAAACAATGAGAGTACATTGTTATATGTCAAAAATGTCATTAAGTGTTGTTTTTTGGATTATTTTAACAATGAATATTTATATTTAAAGAAATATAATATCCATGAGTAGTTATTGTCATTACTGCAATATATTTGAGAACTGCATTGAAAAACTAACTATAGGAACTATAGGAACTTGAATATGAGCTGAAACTACCCACAATACATCTGTACATCTGTACTAACAGGTGATCCAAGATGGCTACAAGGTGAGTCACCTTTATTTTATGCTTGTAGACGTCCAATGCGGTTTGTTTACTTTCTATTACCTCGGAGTGGCAGGACAGAATTATCCAGAGAGCTACTTGTCTTACTGTCGAAACTTTATATCCTCAAATAATTTACGGGGCTATTAACAATTTCCCAACCTTCCTTCTTCCTGACACGTCACGGCATTTTATCCGGAAACGCCATAAACGTCATTGTGCGCATGTGCAGCTCACACACACACACACACACACACACACACACACACACACACACACACACACACACACACACACACACACACACACACACACACACACACACACACACACACACACACAGGGCCAACGGGTGTTACTCACAAATGAATTAGCCGTTGTTTAGCAGAAGCAGTTGAAACACACATCAATAACTATCATTTATTTTGAGGTACAACATGTGTGTGATTCAGAGCACATGACACACCAGATAGGACTTTAGCATTTTATATCCCATTGAATATCAATTAATTTTCCGATCTCAGGCCCGTTAGCCTCCCGGAAGGGGCGGAGACTTAAGATCCCCATTGCGTGCCTACAATGCTCCTGTAAAATTTTAGGATTTGTCTCATAACTGCATAAATATGACAAGACTGATTCTCATTAGACAAATTAGTCACCATTTCACAATTAAAATGTGTTTTTTTATTATTATAAATTTGTTTGGTAATAGGGTGTTACGTTTCAGAATGTGACAAAGGTCACTATTTAGCTAGGACATAATAGCTAATGCTACAGTTAGCATTCATGAGCCGAATCATCGCATCATTGCAATGCACTCATTACCGCGATAGTTTCACGTTTCGCGAGACTCACTGATAAGTTCCTCTAGTATTGATGGGAGACACTTTAATGGTTAATGTTGATAGACTTATTTAAGCTGATTATTATTTTTAATTATTGTAAAATTGTCTTAACCAGCATCACAAAAGCAGCTAACTGTTACATCATCCCGAGACCCAGGAAAGTGAACTTTCTGACTTGATTAGAAACTGCACAACAGTTTTTGAGATCATTTCATGTCCTAAGTCGTTTTAATTGAAAACATCCTTTGCAATGGACATTTTTTTAAGTTAATTTGTCAAACATCTGTCCATTGCAGAGGACAAACACATTACAGGGTCTCAAGAGGACACATCACTGATTTTCTTTTCATTTTATTTAAATTCATATCATCTTTTGTGAACCTAGTAGAAACATATAGAGTAGATTTGTCAAAGTATCCTTCAGGGGCCATGTACAGACCATTAAAATAATCTGAACTCCAAAATTTGTTTCGGAATTTTAAAAAGTTAAAGTACAGTCAGAAAATATTTCCATCAAGAAACTATCCTTAAAAAAAGAAAAAAAAGAAAAATTTAAGAGACCCAGTAATGCATTTTTTGTCCTCTGTAGGAGACAAATGTTTCACAGTTTTGCTTAAAAATTAGTCCATTGTAAATGACATTCCATTAAAAAATAAATTCTGAATAAAAAATATTTTAAAAAATGTATTTAAAAGTACTGTTGCATTGTGCGGTTTCCAATCAAGATCATTGTTGTAATAAAAAAAAAAAAAGCTGAACCTCTGACTTTATTGTTTGTCAGGAGGTTAAAAAATAGTTTGTCTCAGTACATATTCAGTACAACTTACATATCAGTGTATCTACAAAGAAAACATTTAACTGTCGCTTGTCATTAGACACTAATGACAGTATTTTCCTGGTCTGACCCCCTCGAGCTCATACAGACTAAGTAATCAAAAACAATGGTTACGCAATCAAGTCCTAACTCCTGTGTGTATCATGTGACTAAAACAGACAGAAAACATGGAATGAATAACAGCACTGTTTTTGTCAGTACAATGTCATAGATAATGACGCAAGAACTGATTAAGTAATTTATCCATTTTCCAAGAAAACATGGAAAAATTGATAAATATGAGCTCTGAAATTAAACTATTATGAGCTATTTTTATTGCTATCATATTTGTCCAAAACGAATGTACTATTAGTTGGATCAAACATTAAAATGAACAAGAAATTGAAAAAAACAAGGGTGGTCTAAGTTTTTCCATGACTGTATTGGCATACATGGAGCTCCTGAACTCAAATACCCTCTCAGCGTGTCACAAATTCATCCCATTGGCTGGATTGAACCCTTCAGGGGCCAGTTTTAGCTCATGAGCTGTAGGTTTAACACCTTAAGTAAAAGGGTCAATTTGTAAAACTGCATATTCATGAAACAATCACAGTACAAAGGCAGAGTTTCCACATGTCCTGGAAAATCATGGACCAATTGTCAGTCATGGAAAACATATGGGGGAAAAAAAGAAAGGTCAAGTGCCCTGGAAAATTATATTTATCCAAACCACAGGTGTCAAACACAAGGCCCGGGGGCCAAATCCGGCCTGCCTAACAGTCCAAATCTGGCCCGTAGGATAAATAACAATGAAAATATTAACAGTGTAAAATGATTTGAATTCAGGTTCTATATACAGAATAATCAGATGAATTTATGAAATGCAAAAATCACACCAAGATATAAATCATTTTAGTTCACGGTACATATTCAGATCAGTTCAGTCACGTAATAACTTATAAATATTCACTAGTTTAAAAAAAAAAAATCTTTGTAAATGTAATATTTTTTTCACTAAAACAAAGTATAATTTCACCAAAAAATCTCAATAATCAGAACAAATATGAAAAATTGGAAATGCCTTAAGAGAAGCAAGTAAAATAATATTAATATTCCATCTATTGTTAAATATTTTTTGTATCTGTAAATCCACTGTGATTTGTAAGTTAGAATGTATATGTGTAAATGATAAAATAAAGCCTAACATCTGTTTTCATAATGTAATTTTCCTTTTTTGCTCTAAAACCGAGAGAAAAGTTTGGAGTTGACAATATTTATATATATATATTTTTTTTTCCTGGTTTGGCCCACTTTTGATCAAATTAAGTTGAATGTGACCCCTGAACTAAAATGAGTTTGACACTGCTCGTCTAAACAGATGAAACAAAAGGAAAATATTCCAGTGAAAATATACAAATAGTTTTAGAGAAAGTAAAAGGAGAGACATCAGTTTGTCAGGCTAATGAAGTGCTACACTGTAATGTATGGATGTGTTTGCATTATTCTGAGCTTTCATAGTTAATTAGAGCCATAAACTCTAACTGTAGAATAGAGCGCTTCCGAAGACTGAGGGGGAGGTGAAGGGAAATGAATGTGTATAAAGTAGGGCTGCACGATAGAAAAAAACTAACATTCCCATTTTTTTTAACCCTGCGAAACACATTGCAATATGAAACAAGTATTCAGAGAATGCCTAATCTTGCCCCTATTATTTCTATGACAACCTGTTCTTGAATTAGAACCAATGTGATATTGACCTTTTAAAATATTGATAATTTCAATATTATGAGTCAGTGTGTGTAATATTATAATATAATATATCCAGTATTGATTAAGTTATAGCATGATATGTCTATGTTTGACACACACAGTGTTACAGAAGTTAATTTTGCCACATGTCACCTTTGACCTCCAGCCATCTCAAAAACTACTGATCGTAGTTGATAATACCAATGATGAGAATTGTACAAATCTTCATCCCGCATCGTTTAGTACCAATCTGAAAGTTCTATGACCCACCGTTCTTGAGTTATAACTGATATGATCTATGACCTTTTAGCTGTGACCTTGACCTTTACTCAAATGTAACATTGCATCTGATGCACACTAACTATATGTATATGCCCATGTAATGTCATGGTGATATCTCAAGTATTCATTGAGTTATAGCATGATATGTCTCTACGGACGGACACACACACTACAATAATCTCTCCCAACCAATGTTGGGCGAAATTACAAATACTTAGGAGTGAATAACAGCTGTGTGGTGCAGATGCAAATGGTCAAACAGAATTAATAGAACATATGGTTCAGTGTCATCCTTCTTATAGCTAAAATAAATAAATAAATGACAAATGTTAAATACATAAACAAAATTAATTAAAACATTTTCTAAAATAAAACATATATACAAATAAATTAAAATAATTGCAGGACCTGCGATGTGACTATTGCAAACATGTACATTACGAAGTCGAAGCTCAATATATTGTTCAGTTCCAGTATAAGGTGATGACTTGTGTTTGTCGTGACAGAAAATGTCCTGGAAAAGGTTGTGGGATCAACGCCAGTGGGGTTTTTCTGTGTCAAATTGACATGTTCTAATAGTACTAAATAGTTTAATTAACTAATCAAAATTACCCATGTGTGTGAATGGTTGTGTATCTGTATATTCCAGCCCAGTGATGAGTCAGTGACACGCCACCGTCCCCGGGACACGCTCCCACATTCCTGTGCTTCAGAAAATTAATGCATCATCCATATTCTGGAAATATGAAAAGTTAATTACAGTTGGATGTACATAATGTTACTGATGCAAATATTAAATTAACCTGAGGACACATGTTCAAAGCATCAGAGAGCTCACAATGTCCTAGAAAACAGGTATCAAATGTAAGGCCTGGGGGCCAAATATGACCCGCCAAATAATCCAATTTGGCCCGTAGGATGAATAACAATGAAGATATTAATGGTGTAAAAATTTTAAAATCAGGTTCTACATACAGAATAATTACATCTCAACTGAGTCAGAGCAGTAAAATATGATCATAAATCACCTATAAATAATGGAAACTGCAGATTTTAATGTAAAAAAAAAAGCTAATTAATTTCAAATCTTTGTATTAACAAACTATCCTTTTACAAAAACCTGAATAAATATGAACCAGCTGAAATATCTGAAGTGAAGTAATTTTACAAATATTCTGCCCATTATTAAATGTTTAGTGTATTTGAAATTGAAATGTAACTTGTTCTGCACATGTGGAAATGACAAACTGAGGCAGAAAATGGTTCAAATGTCACTTGATTTCCTTAAGACGTGTCAAGTTGTTGTTATTCACATTTTTGAGGCAAACATTATAGATTTAAATATTATCATAATGTAATTTGACTCTTTTTACTGTTATTATTTGACTGGTCTGGTCTTTTTCAGATCATATTGGGCTGAATGTGGAACTGAACTAAACTAACTCTGACACCCCTGTCCTAGAACTAGACAGACCGAGACACGTTTTTCAACTCCACAGCCAGATGGTGCCGTTTATCCAGAAAAGAAGAGGCGACTGAAAAGCTGGTCGATGTCAGCGTGAAACAAGATTCCTCTCCGATGTCTGAAAGAGACTTTTTTTTCTTTTTATTATTTGAACGTACAAAACAATTCTCAAAAAATCTCAAAAAAAGGTATTGAGAACATACGTGCAAATACACAGCAGTCCTCTGAAAAGAAATACTTCCCAGCATTCCTCCTTAGTGTCAACAGTATCATGTCCATAAGAGGAAACACAACCCTCTGTTCGCCGGTTACAGAACATCCACAAGACAAACATCTGAGCACGACACTGATAATTAATGCTTTTTTTTTTTTTGTTCACAAACTGTCTTTCATCAACATCAGTTGTGCACCTCGTCACTCGTTCCATCCACAGTACCTCCTCTTTTCCGTCAGCAACCGGTGGGTAAATTACCACATTCCAGCCATCGGTTGGTTGGTGGTGGTGGTGGTGTTTGGGGCTGGGGCTGGGGGGGGTCTGATCAGGACACAGGGGGCTTCGGGTGGTGGTGGAGGTTTGTCTCTTTTTTTGTGCGTTAACCCACAGTAACAAACCGAATGCCTTTGTTGCTTTGTGCCGTGGCGGTGCGTCGATCTTTGAGGATGCGGAAGCGTTCGTTTAAGGTCATGGACGTCTGCTGTGAAACGTAAAGACAAAAATTAATGTGACGATAAGTTAGTTTAGTCATGTACACGTACTATTGTCCATTATTAACAAAGAATCCTTGGTAATGTCAGTGGTCTTTACAAATACTACAAATACGGCGAATACTTTGTCAATCCGTCTGTCATTTGTTAATGTGTTTTTCAAAATAAAACAACAAAACAATAACTGGTTTCTTCATTATTTGTTTCTAAAACCAAAGTGAAAAAAAAAAGTATAACGATGCAGTTTTTCCAGTTTTCCTTTTTGCGTTTTAAATGAATGGAAAAAAATGGATAACGGCTGTTTTCAGTTTTTATCCAATTTTGACCTGAAGCAAAGTCCTGAAGCAAGTTGCGTTAACTGGAAATTACCTTTGAGCCACAGTGACATAGATGCAAACTTACATCCTACTTGGGGAAACTAAGAGGGTCACCCTAAGACCTAAAGATATGTCATATCATACCATAATGACCTTCAAGTCTGGTGGCCATGTTTCTGTCAGTTAAGATTAATTTCAGGTTTACTCAATTTGCTTCAGGTCAAAATTGGATAAAACGGTAAACGGCCATAATCAGTTTTTTCTATTATTCAGTTAAACACAAAAAAGAAAACTGAAAAAAAAAAAAAAAAAAATCACTATTGTTTTTTTCATTTTGGTTTTGGAAACAAATAATGAAGAAATCAATTGTTTTTTGGTTGTCTTATTTTTGGTTTTATTTTGAAAAATGAATGAACGACTGATACACAGATTCATGTCATCTACTGGGGAGAATAATCAGTTTTGGAAGACGGTCATCTTGCTTCTTTTGGGGCGACAGGTTAACCAGACTATCTAGATCCAGTGAGGAGACCATGTCAGAGGCCTCCACTGGTTTTGCAGGATCCATAAACCAAACTATTTAATTCAGAGTCTTCACTGTGTGTTTGTTTTTAAACATAAAAAGTGTAGATATTTTCTTATCTGGAACCAAAAAGATCCAAGTGCGCAGAAAAAAACAAAAAAAACAAAACAAAAACTCACCGGTTTCCCGACGCTGTTGATGTCAAACTGCAGAGCTACTCCTTTAGGTATTTTCTTCTCCACAGTTTCAGTTTTGACAGGAGTGGGACTGGGGGCCGGGGGGTGCAGGGTCCAGGCGCTGGGGGGTCTGTGGATGAGTCACGCAAACAAACGGTCTGGATATTTTCTGCGTCCAATGTCATGGGGATATGAAAAATGTGCTGATTTATGTGTAAGAGAGCCAGGGCTTGACATTTGGAGCTACTTACTCTGGTTGAGTTCGAGCTGTGGGGTTGTCAATCGACACAGTCAAGATTCCACTACTTGTTGTGGATGTGCGCCACCTGGTGGACAAACGCAAAAGTGTGTCATAATGAAGGCAGACGCTGTTTCAGTATCCAATCAAATTATAACATGGAATGTTGGACAGAGTGAACCTCAGAGCGATATTCTTCCTTTTTTCTTTTACATGCAGTTATACTTTTAAAACCTTTCCCTGTGGTTTACATAAACTGTAAATGCTCTGCTCGGATCTGAATTCTTCATTAATTCAACTCCACAGGTCCAACTTTAACTCTATTTTTCCGAGTAATGACACCAGAAAGATAGTCGTTTAAATGCAAATACCCCCCCCCCCCACACACACACACACCCCCACCCCAGGATGTTGCCTGTGTGCGTCTGTCCTGTACAGCCACTTGTGTTTCTTAATACAACTGAATATTGTAGGTAATCGGCTCAAACATTTTCAGTTTTAACTAGAAGAGAATAGATTTTATCCGTCGTTGCAACAAATGCAATAAAATTAAAATGCAAACCAGTCGGTGAACGAGGAGTAAAAACGAGCTTAAACTTTCAAAAATATATATTAATTACCAATTCAAAAAGCACACACATGCTCAATTTCTCCAAGTTCTACTGCTGTAGATAAATGATTATGTCATACTCTTAACAAATGTTTATAGTTGTGAGTATTTATACATTATTATGAGAGTATTTTACTGATCTGAGCAACGGAATATTAAATTGGTCTGTATGTGGAACCTGAACTAAAATGATTTATGTCTTCAGTGTCATTTTTGCATTTCACAAACGCATCCCAGGGGTTAGATTTGGCCCCCGGGCCGTGTGTTTGACACCTCTGATGTAGAGGTTTGTAAAAGCTCAGAGTAAATTTAAAGGTCATTAGATCAAAGGGTATGTTAAAAAGTGACTTAACTGAACATAAAAACCAGCTCTTCAACAAGTGTCATTAGTCAAACTACAAGTGTTTTACTGGTGAATCAATGTCATAGAAGATGACGGCGTTTCCGCGGTCACCAAGGGGATTCTGAACTTCCAAATGGGTCGTATCCGATGAGAACATAAACTGCTTTTTTTACCTCAATTATTTAGGATTAGTAGATTAACAGTAATTAAATATCTTGGATCAGGAGATGCATTTGGTTCGGGGTGAATGTTTGGGCCTTTATGGGTTAAGAAGTGATTTAGAAACAGGGCTTGTAGGAGCTAAATACACGGAGGCGTCTAGTTCCAGAGCGTGGGATCAAGCACCAGAGCCTCAGCCTTGATCTTGGAACAGTCAGAAGCTCCCAGTCAGCTGACCTGAGAGAACTTGATGGATGAGTGGTTGTAAAAGTAAGTAAGAGGTTGCAGCTAAAGTGTTGTCTGACATATAGAGGTCCTCTTTCCTCATCAAATGATTCATGTCCTTGGTATTTTTCCTTTCCTTAACATGTAAGAAGGAAAAAAAAAAACAAAAAACCTAGAACAGAACTCTGAGGTCTAAAAATACTCACTGCCGGGTCCTGACTGGAGGAGGACTGCGAGGGTTTGGCTTTTGCACTTGAGCTTGTACCTGTAAAATGGATTGATGGACATAAAGAATAAACAGTTTAGGCACAACAAACGCTGTCGCTACAGAAATCTACAAAATACAAAAAAAATTACACCACTTTTTTTTTTTTTTTCAATTTCTTGAATCATTTTAATGCCTAGTGTATTTGTTTAGACCAAATATTTGATTTATTTTGTACATGCAAAGAAACAAGGCAAAACAAAATAAAAAAAAATTTAATGAACAAAATCTATCTTCAAGTAAATACAAGTCTGAGTTTTGCATGATCAAAATAGAGGAGGAAAAACTACAATCATATTCAGTCCCACCCCTCAAGTTTTTCTACACATTTGTCACTACTTTAATATAAACTATATACAATATACATGTATAAACCATATAATGATAATAAAATAGCTCATAATAGTTTCATTTTGAAGCAGATATCTATCGATTTTAAACGCTTTCTTGAATTAAAAACCAAAATTACTTCAGTTCTTCCATTAATATCTGTTGCATTGACTAGATAAATGTATTTTTCTTCCAACTCCTTTTCATTCATGTAAATTGTGAGGCTTTAGACATTTTAGTTAAATTTTTTTTTTTTCGATTTCTGTTTTTAAATTGTCGTTACACGATCAAAATAAATAATCTACACTGACAAAAACTCTGCTTTTATTCATTCCGTCTGTTTTAATCACGATACACACACAAGACTTGATGACTTCTGACGGTCTAGTAATTTTTTCCGTGACTGTACATCTGTCAGTATATGCCAAAATTCTAAAAGCCATGTCATATAAGAGCTTCATGTACCTTCAGTCCTCTGCGAAACAGAAACGTGGCCTGACGTGCTTCCCTCTGAGTCTGCTGGACAGGTGGCAGCGGTCTGCACAAGCAAAAGAGCGTCACAGCCCATGTCTATCAAATATTACTGTGTGTTCACCTTAAGCTCTGAATGGTAAAGTAGATGATTTATGGCACAGGTGTCAAACGCAAGGCCCGGGGGCCAAATCTGGGCAGCCTATGGGTCCAATCTGGCTCCTGGGGTGAATTAGTGAAATTCAAAAATAGACATAAAAGATATGAATCATTTTAGTTCAGGTTCCACATTTAGATCAATTCAAACTGCAGTGGGTCAAACCAGTAAAATACTATCATAATAATCTATGAATAATCACAACTCTATTGTAAATGTAAATATTGTCACACATTTACACTAAAAGTATAATTTCACAAAATATGAACAAACATATGAAGTGTATTTTCAAGTGAAGTCAGTGCAATTTTAAGAATAATCTGTCTGATTAAATTTTTTTGTGTATTTGTATTTGATCCACTATGATCTGCAAGTTATAACGAACATGTGGAAATGATAAAAGCATAATATTATTAAAATTAGGCTTATTATTTCATTTGTTTCATACTATTCACATTGTTTGAAAGAATAGTTTGTTAATGTAAATACTTTAATTATTTAATTTTCCCCTCTAAAATGTAGAGAAATAGTTGGAGCTGACATTATTCACGTTTCATTATATAATAACATATTATTTCACTGGTTCAGCCCGATTCAGATCAAATTTAGTTAAATGTGGCCCCTGAACTAAAATGAGTTTGACACTCCTGATTTATGGACAATATTTAACCCTCTTTAATGATAGACCTATATATTAGACTGATATTTACTTTTTTTTTCTTGTATCGTCCTGTTGCTTTGGCTGATATGCCCTTTTCCCTCCCTGCCGGACTTTACTGACAGGTGAACTTCACGACACCTCTGTGTTCTTGAATATACTGCTGACTGAACTGGGTGGAAGGAATATTTCAGTTTGACACATGACTGAATGGTTTGAGCTGCTGTCGGTGTTTGTTTTAGAAAAAACTAACTTGAAGAATGAAGTGTACTGAACACTTTGTTCTGTTTTTATCTGAATGTAAGTTCTATCATGTGAAATGTTAATGTTACCTTTCTCCCTTTTGTAATCAGTAGTTTACTGTTATTATTTTATCAGTAGTTTACTATTATTTTTAGTTAATAAATGTTTAATGTTACAGAAAGAGAAGATTTTGTGACATTTGGTTTGATTTGACATAGGAAAAAAAAAAATTAATCGGCATAGAAATATCAGCAGCCTGGATCGTCATCGGCGAATGCTAATGAAAAAAAAACCTCAGTGTCGGCCCCCAAAAAGTCCATGTCAGTCGATCACAAGGACACTTCCATTTTTGTGTAATTTTAATGGAGAATAAAGACTAACAAGACCGATAACAACAAACATTTTTCATACGAGGTGCCGGATATAATGAAATAGATTCTGTATCTGATGTTGGAGGTGCTGAATGTGGCTCAAATTAATCCTTGTTTTGGAAATCCTAAAGTGCCTGGTTCATAGACATACAGGGACGTGAGCTTTTACCTCCGTCGCAGCTGAAACGGTCTCCTGACTGCTGCTGTGCTCTGGCCTCTCTGTGGCTCGGCCTGTCTGTAGGGCCGTCTCTGGACTTCTGGCTTCCTGTACTGGGCTTCAGTGTGTTGAAAGAAGGGCCTTGTTCTCTGCCTTGTTTTCTAAAACAAAAAATAGGTGGAGGTGACATCCTTTAGAAAAAATAACAATCAATAGCACAAGTCACCAGAGGAAAATGGTATTTCATGGCTGTGAGACTGAAATCAACCCGACATCTATAAATGATATAGAGCAAAGGCAAACACATGGTGGAAAACTTCCTCCAGGTATGTGAAGTAGATACCAGGAGGAGTGTTTAATGAAACAACTTTTCTGTTGCAAGACAACAGGATTTCTGTTGCCAGGCGACCAAATGTGGAAAAAATAAATAAAATAAAATAAAAGTAGCCTCTGGGTATGATGAAGGTCAGGCAGATTTGGCTCAGTAAAGCAAGTAGAGGAGTTCGACTGTAGGACACAATAGTAGCTTTTACTGCCAGAGAAACGAACAATACAGAAGGACAAGTGTTTACAAGTGTCTTCTTTACTGGAGACAAAGTTTTGATTGTAAGCTGATGCTGGCAAAAGGTCACTCAGGGGCTGATTAGCTTTCAGCATAATAGATTACATTTCATGATAAACTCATTATTCGTTTTTTTTATAGGTAGGAAGGAGTGTTTTAACTTGTTCTACTTTTTATTATTGATTTTGCATCTATTGAACAGGCTCTTTGTTCAGCTGATATTGAGGTTAAGATAACACAGAGAGAGAGAGAGAGCAGATATGTTATTTTAAGGAGTATTTAGTCAATGATGACAGGCAGTTACAAAAGGCACTGAAGGTAATATCAACAGTAATATTGAAACACTCCAAATAATAGCAGCGTCACAAGGTCAAGCTTCTTCTAATCGTTACGTAGCAAATTTCTTGCCTTCTGTTGCATTTTCACAACACGAACTGGGACAAGTTTCACAAAAGCAGACGTTGGCTACAGCTTATATTCAACTATGAGTCAGACTTCACACAGATGTCTAACCTAGTCCGCTTGGTTGCATGAATAACTGACTTAGAATTCTGACTTTTCAAACTAAAAAAAAAACATGACCTAGTTTCATCTAGAAGAAAACAATTTTACGGACAGTAGAAGACAATAGTTATAAAATATTTTCTTAGCAACTTTAAAGTACTGTAAAAATGATGTAAAATATATGAAAAAAATCAAAGTGCTGACATTTGTGCTGCTGAATGACCTGCAAAAACTGAAAAAACATTGTGTTTTTCTTTTTTGGATTCCCATGATTAGTGACACATTCACATCGCTGACAGATGACCCGCCAATACAATAAAATCTCTCAGTTTGACCATTGTTGGAAACATTAGACATGTTGTTATCACCTTAGTGAATATATAACATAGAACTAGTCATTTTAAAAAGTTTTAATGTACGAGTGTTACCCTCTTAACTTATACATGCGAGGGTTTTTGTCAGGGTCCAGATAACCAACTACAAAAATAAGTCTTCTTATCACTCCTTTTCTAATGGATTCCCCTGCACTTTCTACAGAAATGTGATAAATATGAAAATGTACAAAAACATAAAAGTAATTTATTCTTTTCAGTGTGTGAACAGCTTACTTCTTGGATAACATTCTGAATATATAAATCATGTATTCACAACTTTTGGGTCAATTAGATGATGTCCAAGAAGGTTGTCAGCTATCCTTAGATTGGTGTAACTTTAATGGTTGATTCTTTTATTATGAAAATGCTTGATGTACCAATTTAATATAATGTAAGCAGTGTGTGAGGTGAGAAAGATGGGGAAAGAATAAGCTACTGATTCTGGTCTCTTCTGGTTTGTGTGTTTGTACTGTGTGCAGTGATGGCTCTACAAACCAAAAATAAATTACTCATTCATTTTACTTTATTTATCCTGGGGTGGGCCAACATTTTAGGCATAAAACAAGTCAGGTTATGGCAATGTTATGGCAACAGTTATGTTGTCCACCCACATGGGTGGACAACTGTCCCACTGCCCTGAGCAGCGACTCCCTGATGGGTTTTACCATTTGTTGCATGACTCCCCTATTCATGTTTGTTTGTTTTTTACATTTTCCATTCCTGCCACTTGCACATATACTGTAAAGGTAAACAAATCAGAAATCTGGCTCTTTTTAGTTGCTGTCTATTTTGTATTTGTCTTTAAACTAAAAATAAATACATAACTGTAACACCATAGCTCAGTGTAAAGTCCCTTTACTCTAGTACTTTAGTCTGGGATTACTCTTGGGTATATGTAGTATATGTGAGGCTTGCTATGTTTTGCAGTATGGATCTAGTACCTGGGTTGCTGCTGCTCTGTTCAGTGTGCCAAGTCGTTTCAGGAGTGCAGTTGGCTTTCTGGCTGCCAGTCCAGTAATGACCCCCTGTCCTCGTCGTCGTCCTGGAGAAAGTGGGGGTACCCTTCTGTTCCTCAATTTAGCTGCTCCTCTTTGAGAGAAACCCCCTCCTGGTGAGAGTCACATGAAATCAGATGTTTAATAAAGCTCATATATAAATACAGAGGTGTATAATCTGAAACTACAGTGGGCAGGTTGAGTGACCACCTCTCTGAACTGGTCCTGCAGTCCTCGATGAGACCCCCTTCCCCTGGATTAACTGGCCTTTCTTCTTGACTGGTCGACGGTTCAGGTTGGCCTGCCTCCTTTTCAATTGTTGCTCTTTTTTGTTCAACCGAATAATGTCATCTGTCAAAAATAATTTCACAACAACCCAAGATAAGCAACAGTGATCTCTGTATCTGCGCATCTAGCCAGACAGCTGCCCAGAACCTCCTACGAGTTTGTAGTAGTTAGCAGCTGTTAGCTAGCTAGCAAGCAGTACTGTTTTGTAGCATAAACGCTAGCTTTTCCAGCCTTACCTAAAGACATGTCGACTTTATCTGGAACCGTTATATTTTTCCCGCGACCTGCTGCGCTCTCACTTCTATTCATACTTTAAATTAGCAAAAAAAAATACACCGAATGCAACAGAAACGTAACTATTAGATTTACTGATAGTCGTTCGTCCCTTTTGAGGCTACGCTCTGGACCTCCTCTCACGTAAACAGCGCTGCGCATGCGCTGTAATGAAGTTTGACTTGTACTATGGGAAATGTAGTTCCTTTGACACAAAAGCTCGGTTACAAAACTCGAATTCCACGTTGGTCATGTAACTGGTTAAGTAAGGAGAAGGAGGAAGGTGCAGGGCTGTTACATGTTTCTTTTTGGCTGCTAAAAAATACTGTCCATCTCTTTGGTCGTCTTCGTTTTCCTTCACTCGACAAAATTACCATTCAGTGTGTGCTGCGTTGCGTTTGGAGGAAGTAAGTAACACCGTCAGAGCAGTGATGTTTTGTATGAAGAGGGGTCCAAAACATTGACGTTATGGGTTCTTCATCTGATTTCTGCTAATTCTATCATTAATAACTTCGTTATTTACATGTTCCTGGACATGGTCTGCATTACATGTTTTTATTCCTAATGCACCGTTTTCCTACTGGAATGCATGCATCTATTAATGCAACATATAAACATGTCATTCATATCTATTGCTCACAATGAACCAGTGATCAAGTCAGTATGGCTTTATGTGATGATCAGTTTGCCCTTATTTCATTATTATTTAAGTATGTCTTCTGACCATTATCACGCATTCATAACACGAAAACCTTAGTCTGTTGCAGTTTTATTCAAAGATTTAAACCATAAAGACCCAGTGTGACTTATGTTTCACTTCCCAATTTGTTTTAACCTTTTGATATATCATTTGTCACTATGTATTGTTATGTTATCCTTTGTGTTTTGCATTATTTTCCTGTGAAAATTAAGGAAGTTCTTCTATTTATTTCAGTGATCATGTATATGTACATAAAAGCTCAAATTAATGCTTTTGTTTTATTTATTTATTTATTTATTTAACCTCGAGAAAATATCCCATTGAGATTAAGAACCTCTTTTCCAAGTAGTCCTGACCGAGAAGCAGCATAAAATACAGCACACGGTGACAACATACATTTCAAAGATACAATAATTTACAAGACAAATCAAGCAAAAGAAAAACAAGTGCAAGTTATTGACTTAGTCTGTAGCACTTTGAGTTTAGATTTAAAAGCATTCAGGGAGATCAGTTCAGTCAATTTCCAGGTGAAGGCTATTATATCAAAAGCAGAGGAAACTGAAGAAAAACTGACTTTTAAAGCAAATATATCAATGAACATTAACCAAGTGTGCCCATCCACTGTCATTCATCCAATTCTATGGATTTTACTGGTGAATCAATGTTATAGAAGATAAAATTTCCTTATTCATCACAGAGCCTCTGAACATCCAAATGGGTCATATCTGATAAAAATTAAATGATGAAAAACTATCTTACATCATATATTTACATGGATGAATAGGATTAGTGGATTAGAAGTTATTAAACAGTTTAGATCAGTAGATGCTTCTTAGCATTGATGGATGTGTGGGTCTTTATGGGTTAATATGTCTTTATGTTTGGAATCAATACTTTGACTCAGCTTTGTATCATTAGTTTATAAAATTACATTTTGGAAAAGAAATCTACAAATAGGCTGATGATCAAATACATGGATATGAAATGAAAGTCTATGTAACCAGCTAATTTGGAGGCATATAAATAAAAGTGTCTAGTAACTGTATGATAACATTTTCTCAGTTTATAATCAAGTAAGAATTAATCGCATGAAGCCACAGCAACTTAATCATTTATTAAGTGAAAGCAAAAGGAATTCATAACACATCCTGCATTAGGCTAATTCTTGCATGAAGTCGTTATGAATAATTCACAAGTTAAATATTTTTTTTTGTATGTTGTTTTCTTTTGAAGCTTAAGTTTTACCATCTGCTCCATCTGCAGCTCATCCTTTTCTTCAGCACCAAGGGAGTTTTTGAAGCTTGTTGCTGGTCACAGCATCTTAAGCAGCAGATCACCACTTTCTGGCCTGACTACATCGATCATCATCATGTCAGGCAGAAAACGTAAGGTAACAAACGACGCTGTTCCAGAAAAGCAGAGTAAACAGCCTAAACTGGCAACGAAGGAGGACGACAAGGTTAGTGGCTGGCTTCAGAACCTTGTGGTGCAGGACAGAACAGAGAAGAAGGCAATGAAATTCAACAAGAAACGCCTTCGCTTCCTCTCAGATACTCAAAAGATAAGGCAGGGCTCGGAGGGTGTCCTCTACTGGATGTCAAGAGACCAAAGGGTTCAAGGTAAATGTCAAAGCTCACCACTTTAAAGTGTAATGTGAAAACACTTTGTGAAATTCACTTCATGGAGGTAATAGGATTTTTTTATTATTATTATTTACACTAAAACATGTCAGTGCAGATCAGGTAGGTGCATAGTTATTGACTGTGTTGGCTGATATTCAACTACAATAATATAACCCATGAATATACAAGAGGACAGCTGTAGAATAACTGTCCACTGTAGTGACCAGTATGCATGAAAGGGCTAAAATACAGGAGAAAAAAAGAACAAATGTGCTAAAATATCCACAACATAAACAAAAATATGAATATATATGCAATTAAAATGCTTATTCAACACATTTGACAGTTTCAACAAAACAACTGTTCTATTTAATTGCATTGACATTTTTAATCCATTAATCATGATGTTGGATTGATCTTCCTTAATGTATTAGTTTTGACGGCCCTAGTAATAAACAAACCAATTTATCTTTTCAAAATGTATTAAATGTCACCATGTTTTCTTAACGTTTGTGTGTGTTTAGATAACTGGGCACTGATCCATGCACAACGCCTCGCTGAGGAGGAGAAGCTTCCTCTTCACGTCTGTTTCTGCTTGGTTGTGCCCAAATCTGAACTGTCCACTCTGAGACATTTCAGCTTCATGTTAAAGGGCCTGGAGGAAGTTTCAAAGGTACTGACATCAGTTTGACTCTTCGATCTTACTCTTACTCTTAAGTTCTTACAGGAACTTAGTCATTCCTGTTTATTATCTTCACTAAGGAGGTGATATTATCCATTCTTGTTTCTGTCTGGGCTTCAGGAATACGTAAAAACTACTACATTACATCAAATATAGAAAAGAGTAGAATCATTTATTTCTCTAGCAATATTCATACACAGGGCAGTTCAAAGTGCTTTACAAAGGCATAAAAAGTACACAGAAGAAAAGAGATTAAAAATCACACAAAAATAAAATCAAAGAAGAAAAGACATGAAAAATCACAAAAGGGATATTAAAATAATCACAGAAACAAAAAATGTATTCGGTACTTCAAGAATCCAACTGGTGTTATGGTGTTATTTATGCTCTTTGATTTTAACAATACAATACAATACAATACAATACAATACAATACAATACAATACAATACAATACAATACAATACAATGTAATACAATACAATACAATATAATGTAATACAATACAATACAATACAATACAATACAATACAATACAATACAATATAATGCAATGCAATAGAGTACAATAGAGTACAATAGAAAATAAACTTTATTTATTTCTGGAATAGTATCGTATTTTGTCATTACTGGTCTACAATAGAAAGTATCTTCTTCAGACATTAAATATGCTAAATCTTACACACTTTAATAAGATTAATCAGAAAACAAATAACTTTAGTGTTGGTTAGTTCATGTTTTTAATATATATGATGGTGTGTTATTCCACATATATGCTGGTTTATGTACACAATGGATTAGTAAATATTCCACTAGAAAGAACCTGTAAAGTGAATGGATCATAATGTGCAGACAGTGTTTTGAAGTAGATCTGACACCAATATTCCTTTAGACTAAAACCTATTATTTTATTCATTCTAACAATTTCACATTTTGACCCCAGACTTATCTTGGAAACTTGATCCGACCATCATTTAAGACTTGAGTTTTCTTTATCACTAACACATGTGGGAACATTTCATTAGTTTTATTCTGTAAATATTTTACTCGTAGACCATTGTAATCTACTTAGTGAAGTTAACTAAATCAACATTTAATTCAGTCAAGGACATTATTAGCTGGGTTATGAAAAAATCTAAACACAGATGGGCCCAGGACCAGCCCATTACATTTTGGACCACATCTGGTAGTTTGGCATTGGATTAAATTGCAGGCCTTGGTGGAGTACTTACCTTCAAGGTGTCCTTCTTGTGTAATTGGTAAAATGTAATTATTCCGGGCCAAGAAATAGACCAGGGTCTCAAACTCATTTTCTTTCAGGGTTCACATTGAGCCCGATTTGATCTTCAGTAAAATACTAATATGATAACCCATAAATAATGACAACTCCAATTTTTTTTTGTCATTACCTTATTAAATTCTGAAATTATCCAAACAAAAATTACGTGCATAACCTGAACCCCTTTTTTTTTTTTTTTTTAAAGAAAAGTAAGTGCAATTTTAACAATATTCTGCCTCAACTTATCATTTCTACATCTGCATTATGGATCAGATCTACAAAGACACTAAACGCTTTGTAACAGAAGACAAAAATTGTGCTTCATTTTCTTCTTAATTTAGATTGTTCATATTTGTGCAGGTTATTCCCATTTTATTGTTACAGGATTGTTTGTAAATGTAAATATTTCATAGTTTAATGTTATTTTTGCACAAAAAGACAACAAACTGAATCTGTCATTATTTATCAGCATAATGTAAGAGCAGAAAATATGAATTTAATAATAATATTATTATTAGATTATGTTTTGTAGGTTATTCTGCTGTTATTATTTGACTGTAGATCATATTGGTCTGTATGTGGAACCTGAACTAAAATGAGTTCCACTGCCTTGACTGTGGAATTTTTGCACTTTACAAATTCAACCCACAGTCCCCGATTGGAACCCTTGGCGGGCTGCATTTGGACCCTGGGCCGCATGTTTGAGGCCCCTGACATAGACAGCCAGTTTGATGTGTTTGTAATAACCTGTCACTGTTTCACCAGAGCCACATACCAATATTTAGATTAAAATATGTTAGTGCTTTAATTCTAATTTCCGTTCAAAGAGACTTCCTTTAGAGTTAATACACACATCCTGTCCTAGTTAAATAATATTTTGGTTTCTACACCAGCATGAGCCCACGTATTTCACATTCTGAGAATAATATAGTCAGAATATTGACAGTTTGACCCTGGTCATGTGGGGGAGATGGATGTAGTTTCTTCACAGGGGGCAGGAAGGTCAGAAACTCATAAACTGGAAAGTTTCATGGGACATAAACACTCTATAGGATCCCATAAATGGCTAAAATATTTCAACAGCATAAGGAAGTGCTTTCTCAGAATCCGATAATTACTCAAAATGTCTTATATTGCTTCAAATTCATAGGCATACATACTGTTTTACCTAGATATACAGAGATATATACTGTTTTTATATGAAATCCATACTGTTTATATTGTTATTAGAGATACATAAATTTTTTTTAATAGGAAATGTATACTGTTAATACTGTTAATAGATATATGTACTGTTTTTTTCATAGGTAATACATAACATTAATAGAGATGTGCACCGTTTTATTTATAGGAAATTTGTACCGTTAATATTGTTAGAAGATACATACTGTTGTTTTTTTTTAATAGGAAATGCATACTGTTAATACTGTTAATAGAGATACATACAGTTTTTAAATGGGAAATCCATATCCTGCTAATATATATATATATATATATATATATATACTGTTTTTCTAGGAAATACATACTGTTAATACTGTTATTTTTTAAAGGAAATATATATTGTTGATACGGATACGTAATTTTTTTTTCATAGGAAATACATCCTGTTATATTATTAATAGAGATATATACTGTTTCATAGATATACATATAGATATATATTGTTATTCATGGTAATATACAGTATTAATTCTGTAAATTCTGCCTATTCATATGTTATCCGTTTTATTTTAATGTTTTATTCTACTAAGTTCTATTCTTATTTATTAAATATAATATTTTAATGATATTTTCTCTTCTTAGTTTTTAGTTTTTGTAAGTTTAATATTCACTCTATTCATATCTTCTATTAGATGTAAACACAGTATTTGAAAACGGGACATTTTACAAACAATTTGACAGATTAGTGTTGCTAACTGATCCCTATTTTTAAATTACTTTTACATTTATTTTTGCTTTAGTTGGATCATAAAAAATTATCCAAAACAAGGAACTACTTTATATTGAAATAAATTTTGGAATGACAGTCAATTAAAATTAAATATATTATATTATATTGTGTTGTATTCTATTCTATTCTATTCTATTCTATTCTATTCTATTCTATTCTATTCTATTCTATTCTATTCTATTCTATTCTATTCTATTCTTTTCTATTCTTTTCTATTCTATTCTATTCTATTCTAAATGCTCTCCTTTGCTGATTTGTTTCTCCTTGTCAGTGCATGTTAAAGGCATTAAAACCAAACTCAAGATGCTTTTTTTAAAAACATAGTTTCACCTCAATTGTCACGTTCTCTGAAAATAACAGCGATCAAATGGATAGCATTAGATTTATGTGCTTTCTTGTGCGTGACTCACTTTTATCATGGCTCTCTTGCAAGTGTAGGCTACAGTATGTATTGAGGTGTTTGTTTTTTTTTTTTTATCATGATTTACTTTGATTCCAACCCTGACTGTGAGGAAGAACAGAAAGAACAGAAAGTCTGACATCAAAATGCTACAGCTAAAAGACTAGTATAACATGGTTCTTTATCAGTTCAGTAAAGCCAGAGGATAAATAAATAAATAAAAGGAAAAATAAATAAATAATACAAATATAGAAATAAAAATAAATGAATAAAAATAAATAAATAATACAAAATTAAATAATAATAAATGCAGGACCTGCGATGTGACTCTTGCACACACGTACATTGCGACATCAATGCTCAAACAATATATTGTGCAGCTGTAGATATGATGCAAACACCCTTTTGTTTGTCATCTCATATAGGAATGTAAGAAATTAGACATCCAGTTCCACCTGCTCCATGGTCCTGCAGGGGACGTGTTGCCTGGTTTTGTGTCGGACCACAGCATCGGTGCTCTGGTCACAGACTTCTGCCCTCTCAGAGAGCCGCTGAAGTGGTTGGACGATGTCAAAAAGAAGCTCCCAAACGACCTTCCCTTCATACAGGTAAGAAACACACAGAGTGTGAACACCAAGGGACTTAATCAGACTCCCCAGCACTAAGTACAGCAGCCAACACTGGACACATGACCAACATAATGCCTCTGTCTCCTTTGCACTGACTTGCACATTGCCCCCACAGAATTGCACATTACATATTTTTACTATATTTATTTTTATCTTATTCTATCTTGGTGCATGCTTATTATATATATATATATTTTTTTTTTATACTATATGTATATATATATATATATATATATATATATATATATATATATATATATATATATAATTCTTTTTTTTTTCTCTTCTTCTTTTATTGATATACTATATGTTGAATGTTGCAGCGTTACACCGAGACAAATTCCTAGTTGTATACTACATGTGTACTATACGAACAATGGCAATAAAACTCTTTCTGAGTTAAAGGTAGGGTAGGAGATCTTGGAAAACAAGCTGATATTTGATGTAAGTGTAAAGATGATCAGTACAATGATTGGCCAGAGTTTTCCTCTGGTTCCACCCTCTAGACTGGACTAAAACATTTCAGGTTTTTTTTGTAAACATTCTATTTCAGTGTGTGTTATGGGATCGTGAAGAGATTTTCAAGCAATATGTTAAAAAATGCTCCAAAAAAAGATCTCCCACCCCACCTATAAGTAGGTCCACATTTATCTGCTAGATGTTCATTATGTTTGTATAACCCTTTAAACTTCCAAAGGTCCACGTATAAGCCAGAAGTAGTCGCTCAAAAATGTTAAGCAAACCACCCAAACCTGTCCCAAATGTCACATGACCTAATGTAGTTTGACAACAGACATTCTCACACATAACAAGATGGTCCATAGTCCAACAAAAACATCCAAAACTAACAAAAAATGACCAAATGTAGTCCACATGTCATCCAAAACTCATCAAAACATCAATAAACATCAACACATGGCTATTGCATAATTTAACAGGACCTGCCTCCAATATCCTAGTTTTCATCTTAATATTTTCATTTATAATATAATCAAACACCAACTGTATGTTACTATAATAGTTCAAGAACAGCATTCAATTTACTTTATTAAGAAATTTAGGTGAAAGTGAGTGGATGTTTAAAGGGATACACACACATATATATATATATATATATATATATATATATATATATATATATATATATATATATATATATATATATATATATATATATATATATATATATATATATATATATATATATATATATATATATATCAGAACCAATATTTTCTTACATTCCTCTCGGTCACACACTTTATTATCATTTTGCAGGTTGATGCTCATAATATAGTGCCCTGTTGGGTTGCTTCACCTAAACTGGAGTACTCCGCCAGGACAATCAGAGGGAAAATCACGAATCTCCTGCCAGAGTTTCTGACTGGGTTTCCTCTAGTGGAGAAACATTCCTACACAGCTACGAGAACAGCCAAAGTAAGTGTGACAACAGCACTGTCGTCCACATTCAAATGCCTATATTACCTCTGGTCTGACTACAACTACTTAGTGTGTTGTTTCTCATATGGATAGCTTGTTTTTAAAATCTTTCTGGCTATGTCTTTAATTCATCAAATTCATAATTTAACCCTTTGATACATGAAGGTAAGATAACAAGGTTTTCCTCTTCCCCCAGTATGTGTGACTACATATTAGCACCATTCCAGGATAAATAAACACACACACACACACACACACATATATATATATATATATATATATTACATTTTATTCGGTTTTTTTGGATAACACAAACTAAATAGACATATATTAGCAAAGACAAAAAAAAAGAAAATAAATATATGGAGGAAAATGGGAAAAAAAAAATATTCCTGCAGTGTTTGTGCCGTTGTGGATCTGACGTTTGTTCTGGACCGAAATACTTTACTAGATTATCTTCAATAGAGTGTTACCATGGAAACCACACCACATTTGTTCAGATCAATAGATGACTGATGAAATGACAGCCTTCAAAATAAGAGAAGCCAAATTTCTTCTAGTTGTCCTGAGTGTGGAACATCGTTTTGTGTATGCAGTGTTGCTGTTGCACTTCAGAATGGTTTATATTTTCAGAAAGATGAGTTTGTTCACTTTCATTTGATGTGAGACAAGTGCAGGTGCATGAATGTTGAGCTGTATTTTCAGTGTTATTAAAACGATGTCCTCTATGTGCTGGGTGGGAAGAGGTTAATGCTGCAGGTTTGTCTGCTTTGGCTGCAGTGGAGTGATTGATATTCCATGCACTGGTTTGAGTCTCCTGATAATCTGAGCTAAAGGTGAAAGGCTCAAACTTTCCCCTCATCTTTTGATGTTTGTAGTTCGGACTAAGAGTCAAGTATAAATTACAGCTCTTCAGTGTCACTGAGACCTGTGCTGAACCGTTTCCTTTTCTCTCCTCATGTCCTGACAGTCAGTAGATTGGGCCAAAACCCTGGACTCCCTGCAGGTTGACAGAACCGTTGGAGAACCTGAGTGGGCCATTCCTGGTACCACCGGGGGGGTGGCCATGTTGGAGTCCTTCATTGATGTTCGCCTTAAACTATTTGGCACACAGCGCAACGACCCCAACGTGGCTGCACTGAGCCAACTGTCCCCCTGGATCCGCTTTGGTCAGTCGTCTTAGTGAACAACTGTTTCACAAACTCTGCAGAAACCATTCATATAATTCTTACAAATGGACTCCATTATTGCCTGAAGTGCATGGATTATTTATATATATATATATATATATATATATATATATATATATATATATTGTCAATTGATTAAAATATTTCATCGTGATTAATCACATAACTGTAATAAACTCACAATTAATCACAGTTTAATCGCACATTTTTGTGTAATTGAAGTTAATTGTAATACTCTCATTTTCAAACTGGCAAACCCACTACAGAACATGTGCATCTTGTCTTGACTGTTTATGTACTTTTTAAAATGTGCTTAATTAATAGATATTTTTCTTTCTATATACGATGCACCCTCTGCTAGATGAAAGGTATGGAATCAGATCAAGTTTTTTGGTGATCGGTATCAGTGATTGGGCCAAAAAAATACTCATCGGTGCATCGTTAATATATATATATATATATATATATATATATATATATATATATATATATATATATATATATATATATATATATATATATATATATATATATATATATATATATGCTTTCTGAGTCCTTTTTTCTTTTTGTTCCTTTTTACCAATCAACATAAAAACATATTTGCATTTGTGTCTGTTTGATGCAGTCACATGTTTTTCAAATACAAAAATGATTTTTTTTCTGCAACTATTTCATGGTAATATTTTAAATTGTGTAAAATGTTAAGGCTGTCTCAAAGCTTTTTTCCATCATTGTAATCCCATAAAAGTAAACTCACATTTGTTCAGCACAGGTAACATGGTCACATATAAAATGCTTCCTGGAGTTACATCCCAAACCCATCTGGAAGTTCTTTTTGTACCTTTGCAGAAATTGTACTATAACACACAAAGTAATATTTAACTCCTTTTATACAACATCTAAAGTGGTTCCACGTCTCTTATTGTCTTAATTTCAATTCCTTCTTTGTCTCCTGCTGCTCGATGATATGGATGTTTATTGTCTGATTCTTGCTTCTTCATTCTTTCCATCTCGTGACTCATTTCCTGTCTGTCATCTACATCTCTTCTTCATCCCATCAGGCCACTTGTCAGCCCAGCGTGTGGCGCTGCAGGTTCAGCGCAGTGGGAAGAACGCCAGCCAGTCTATCCCATCCTTCATCGAAGAGCTGGTGATTCGCAGAGAGCTGACAGATAACTTCTGCTTCTACAATAAGAAATACGACAGCGTGGAGGGTCAGTTGAGATCTTGTCAGATTCCATGCTGTTCGCTCTGATGCCATAAACATCCCATGAGTCTTCAGCTCATAAAGTGAATTAATGCGTCCAGTTATTATAGTTAATACTTAGATTTAATGTGTTTCTGTCCTGCTGTTTTATGTGAATTTGCATTAATAGGAGCAGTAAAAGTAAAAAGTATAAGTTTGTGGATTGATACATGGTGAAAAAAATAACAAACAGACACATTCATCAAATGTTGACCAAACTTTTATTTGAAGAGAGTAAAAAAATCCCATTCTGTCCCATTGTAATGTTGTGCAAACTTGCAAATTTCTATATGTAATACAGGTACTCTACAGGGTGTCCCCTAAGTCTCCATAGATAAGATAAGATAACATAACATAAGATGGGGAAATTCACATGTTATATAATAGAGGGACAGAAAAGAGAAGAAAACATATAGAAAAATAATAATATATGTACACAAACACAGATAGTGAGAAAAAGATAAAAGACTATCTGCTATGTACACTATACAAAATATACAGGATTGAAAAAATATAGACAGAAGGAATAAAACTATGTGAAGATGAGATAAGTTAGAAGAACAGTATAAATATATATACATATTAATTGCACATAATATAATATCAGAGGTAATATTGTTAAGTGGTGTTGATAGTATTTGTTATTGTTCTACTTTTTAGTGGTGAATGTTGTACAGTCTTATCGACAGCAGTCGATAAGAATGACCTGTGGTAACGTTCTTTTTTACTCCGTGGGTGTAACAGTCTGCTGCTGAAGGAGCTGTGTTCGGCCATGTAGGGCATTCCTTTACATAAACCATCTGTATTTATATAATATACTCTATAATGTGCAGATGGGTTTTTAAGTAGATCTGACACCAATATTCCTTTGGACTAAAACCTATTCTCTTGTTCATTCTAACAATTTCACATTTTGACCCCAGACTTATGGTGGAAATTTTAGCCAACCAGCATTTAAGACTTGAGTTTTCTTTATCACTAACACACGTGGGAACATTTCATTAGTTTTATTCCTTGTAGACCAGTGTCGTCAGGGGCGTAGCACCAACTTCTGGGCCCTGTACGCTCTCAATGTCAGTGGGCCCCTATCCATGCCAGTGCACGGGGCATAATGAAGGGGGTATTTATTTAAAATAAAAAAGCATAAATAAGGTTTTACGATACAATCAGATTATATTGATGAGTGGTTCTTTAACCCTTGTGCGGTCCTTCGTAAAAGGCACACTGGCTGTGTCCTACAATCGGGTCTTAAAGACCCAGATTCCAAAGTTCAGTTCCATAGACTCATCACCCCACCCCCCAAGGATATATTACTGTTTTCAGTAGTAAGCAATGGCATCCTACAGTACGTATAAAAAGGTACATTTGTGAACCACCGGGTCTCTTTGACCCGAAGGACCGCACAAGGGTTAATTCACCACCTACTGCATATTCATATACCTAAGGCTAAACCATTTTGCATTTATATGTAAAAGTGAGTATATGGAATGAAAGGGACATTCCTGATTTGCCCTATCTCTGATCATTGTGAAAACACATTTTTGATGACCTTGACCTTTGACCTGCATTCACCAAAATGGAATGGGATCTAATCTGGACCATCTCACTGAATTTCCTGAAAATTTTACGGAAATTTGTCCAGTAGCTTTTGAGTAAATCTGCTTACAAACAAACGGACAGACAGACAGACCAACACTAAACCAACTCAAACACAATACCCCTCTCCCCTTCAGGGGGTGGGGCAATAAAATAGTAAAGTCCCATCGCTTCAGAAACAGACACTAAATTAAGGTTGTGACAAACTGGAGCAAATTCTACAAAGGATGAAAAAAACTGAACTGAACTTATCATAATTAACTCAGAGTAGACGGTGGCTGCAATGCCCAGAAATACACATATTTATTTTCAGTGAAAATTGCAGCTGAGTTTAGATGGAAATCAGATTAATGATCCAGTTCCTGCAGATGTTTTTCTTCTTGTTGTTGTATTATTGTATGTTTGTGTGTTGCATTCAGGTGCATATGAGTGGGCTCAGAAGACCTTGAAGGATCACAGTAAAGACAAGAGGGAGTATCTCTACACACGGGAACAGCTGGAGAAAGCAAAGACGCACGACAAACTGTGGAACGGAGCTCAGGTACACAACGAAGACCTCGACCACACAAACAGCCAAGAGTTTTAAACATTAACCTTTAAAGACCCAAACACCCCAAACATCCTTTTTTTATATTTATTTTGTTTACTGTATTTTCCAGACTATAAGGCACACTTAAAAGCACTAGTTGGGCTTAGTGACTTTTTAATCTTATGATTTTGACTTTTTTTTTTAATCATAATTTTGACTTTTTATCTCATGATTTTGACCTCACTTATAATGCACCTTATAGTCCAGTGCACCTTATAGTCCAGTGCACCTTATAGTGCAGAAAATACAATATCTCTCGACCACTAATCTGTTTGAACCGTTTATGTCGGCACCACACCACTGTTATTTACTCCTGAGTATTTGTTCATATCACAAAATAAAAAATAATTACAATAACAGTTTATTTTCTAATATAGTGCAGCCCTACTATCTACTGATCTAAACAGTTAAATACTTGATGATCCACTAACCCTAGTCAGTACATGTATATAATTGGTGTAAAATGCACTTGTTTTCATGGTCATCAGATATGACCCTTTTGGATGTTCAGAGGCTCTGTAGTTACCATGGAAACACTGTTATCTTCTACAACTGGGTTTATGTCCAGTTAATGTTGTATTTTACTGACAAAGTCACCGTTTCTTAATTGTTTTCAGTTTCGTTACCATAACCTTTGACTGTACTTTAAGCTTTTATGAACATCTTCATGATCGCTCAATTAAACACAGGAAAATAGATGATTTTCACTGAAAAAAAAAGCAAAAATTTGGATGATAATACTATCATAAATGGTGATAAAGCGCTTAGGAAAGGTTGAATAAAGCGAAACAAATAATTTGGGAACTTCCACCAAAGCAGTACTGGGTCTTAATGGATTAAAACATATTTTATGAATCTAAACTAGACTGATTTATTACTCACTACTGTTAATTAGAATTATTAATATATATATATTGTTTTTTAATCTCATTAGTACCAGATGGTAACGGAGGGAAAGATGCATGGTTTCTTGCGGATGTACTGGGCCAAAAAGATCCTGGAGTGGACGACTTCCCCAGAGGAGGCACTTTCGATCGCACTGTACCTAAACGACCGTTATGAGCTGGATGGACAGGACCCCAACGGTTTTGTTGGTAAAGGCATTTTATTTTATGTCAATTTACATTATCTACCTATAAAACATGAACTGCAAAATAGCAGACGAATACAGGATAATTAATGGTACCATATAAAAATGTCAAACAATTAACATTATATTGACGACTGTATTATCTCATTTTGTTTAAAATTTTTTGTAACTTTTTATGTGTGTTCGTCTATTTTATTTCTTGTGTAATTTAAGTATTAAGAAAATAAATGAACATATTTTGCCTTCCTTTAGATAGCAGCTAAAAAGTGATAGCAGAACACATTTTCATTTAATAACACCTGCAAGATAATTAATTATACCACTGGGAAGGGAAAGTGGAAAAACTGATTTAATAATAATCATAACTTATTATTTTTGTATAATTGATTAATGCTCTACACCAGGGGCCTCCAACTCATTTTCTTTCAGGGACCACATTCAGTCTGATTTAATCTCAAACCAGTGAAATAAAAACATATTAACCTATTAGGGGTGTGACGAGATGTCATTTCTCGTCGCGTTTAAATTCTGTCTCGCGAGATTTGTTATCCAGCAGCAGCGTCGGAAAACACAGGCTTTACTATTGACGACGCCCCCCGCCACTTTCTGTGGTTGGTTTGGCAGCATTTTGGGTTCCCGCCAAAAATTATAAATGGCAAAAGAGTGAGTGATAAGATACAGACAATATGCAGAGTGTGACGGTGCGACATTAAGTGTTCTGTCATCCCCAGCATGCTTTCTCTGTGTGTGTGTCTCTCTCTCTCTCTCTCTCTCTCTCTCTCTCTCTCTCTCTCTCTTTCTTTGTGTCTGTCTCTCTCTCTGTCTCTCTCTGTGTCGTTTGTCTCTCTCTGTGTGTCTCTGTCTCTGTCTCTGTCTCTCTCTCTCTCTCTCTCTCTCTGTGTGTCTCTCTCTCTCTCTCTCTCTCTCTCTCTCTCTCTCTCTCTCTCTCTCACTCTTTGTGGAGTTGGACAGTTGGACAGTTGGACAGCCGCTACATGTTGGTGTCTGCCCAGTTCATTGTTTTTACTCATAGCAGCCATCTATTAATAAAGGCTTTTTTCTTGTTAGAATGAAGAATGCCTTGGACTCTACTTTTTTTTATTGCATTTTAGATATTTTTCCCCACCCCAAAAGGCACCTTCAAAAACATGTTACCACTATTCCTTTTTGATATAATTTTATTTAAACTTTTATAAGATTTTATTTCTGTTTCAATTTTAGAGGGATACGTTCATTAAGAAGTTCATTAAAAGTTAACACCTACAGAGTTATAAAATCTGTGTATAACTCATTAAATAAAAGATCTTATATTTTGTCATTTAGTTTTCTTAAAATCTTGTCTCAATCTTGTGAACCCAGTCTCGTGTGTTGTCTCGTCTCATGAGCTGAGTGTCTCGTCACACCCTTATAACCTGTAAATAATGCCCTGATAATCGACCTGAGAACGTTAATGCTAATTTTCTTTTTTTAATTTTTTTATTTCTGTTTGTTTTTCCTCTCACTCCCTCATTGGTGGTTTCCGTCCTTCCTGTTGGTGCAGGGTGCATGTGGTCCATCTGTGGCATCCATGACCAGGGCTGGGCAGAGAGACCGGTCTTTGGAAAGATCCGCTACATGAACTACAAAGGCTGCCTCCGCAAGTTTAACGTAGCCCAGTTTGAGAAAAAATACTGTCCCAAAAACCAGTGAAGCTCCGAGAGTTTCCACGGACGACGCTCTCCACCACCTCAGGGAGCAGCAGTGCTTTTCCCTCTGTTCTTTGTTCTCGCCTGTTTTATTCTTTCAGTTTTTTTCTATGGCCTGGTTTGTTGCAGATGTGTTGTTCATGCTGTGGTTTTACTCTGCTATACACTGACCTACTGTTATGTACGTTTATATTTTGTAGATGATCTTAGGAAGCATGAAGTGGCCTTTTCAGTTTTTATGAATCTATTTGATTAAAAAAAAATACTGTTGACTTATTTTACTGTTATTTTTATTATTGTTTTTTTTATATATATATATATATATATATACAAAATGTAGTCCTTTATTAAAAAAAAATTAAAGCACTACTACCTCATACGGTTGTTTGGTTTATCGTCTTAAACCTCTGAAGGAATGATTGTTTTGTAATGACCAGGTTTTCTATCTATCAATAACAGTAAGTAAATCTGTTCTGTCCATTGTGCTTTTGCCATATATTAGAATATCGAAACGTCTGAAAAATCACGTCATGAAAGTGTACAAACCTTTTATCGATATTTCAGTTGTTTTTTCAGAAATTTAGGTGTTTTTTTAACTTCAGGTGTTTCCATTACCGTTTTTTTATAGTGATATTTACATTTTGCAAATTTCCAAGGGTGATGGAAAGGCAGAATATAACAGTATAGCAGTACTGAGGCCTTGTGGATTTTCCAAAGTTAACCCAGTGTTGGACCAGCATTAGGATTTCACATTAATCTGTACCTGATTATATTACTGATTAGTCTCCTTTGACAAGAGCAAAAAAAAGCTATATGTAAAATTGAGTATAGAGGAATGAAAAAGCTAACCTGACTCTCACCATCTGGTATCACAATACCATCTGGGTCCATGTAGATTTTGGTATAATTTGGTATTTCTGTTTATCAATGGGAATTAAAAAACAAAAATGACTGGTTTATTTGGCTTTCGTTTTGAAGCACAAAACCAACAATTGAATTACTCAGCATTTTCCTTTGATTAAATTTTTTTATTTTACTTGACAAAAAGAACTTCAAAGTCAACAAAAATGAAAAAAACTGACCAAAAACGAGCATTATTCATATTCTTGTACTGGAAGCTGCCATTCAGACTGTAATAAAGCACGAGTAATGCGAGAATAACAACCAAAAATGATGTCTTTGGAACTGTACTCTGAAATTATTTTAGAATGGGCAAAACAAGGCCTGTGGACAGCGGAGGCAGGAGAGGATTTTCAGCTCGAAATGTGCAAAAATTCTGCACTGAAAATGGCGTAAAATTGAGGGGGTTGCCCGAGGAACATCTGGAGTTGGCAAAAGCCATAGCCAGGTCCGTTTTGACCGGGTTCTGGTGCGAGAATGTGAATAATGTTCAGTTTTTTCATTTCTGTTGACTGAATTTATTTTTGTAAAGTGAAATTTTAAAAAATTAAAGGAAAATGCTGCGTAATTCAATTGTTGGTTTTGTGCTTCAAAAGTCAAATAAACCATTCGTTTTTTATTTTTTAATTCCCATTCATAAATGGAAAATCCAAATACCAACATATACACAGACCCATCTGGGACCCTTCCATAACCAATCCGTTTTCAAAGGAGGGGGCCTTAGCTAAAATGCTTGCGTCTGATTAGGTGAAGAATCTGTCCATCATCTTGACTGATGCGCTGCTTCAGTCACTCAGGTTGAACTCAAACTGTGACTCAGAGCCATACAGACCATCAAAACAAATGTGACAGTATGGCTGCACCTGAACACACCGCTGCGTTGTCTGTAAATGACCATTGTCGTATGTGCAGAGAAAATCTGAGGAGAAAAGGCAACATCGGCAACGGCCATCGGATAATCCTTGAACTTCCATATGGAAAATGGGTAGACCGACGGCTTGCGGAACTTGGTCTTAACATGTCAGATGTTCCGGAAAATTCCTCTGGCATATGTCTGAAATGTCTCCGCTTGGTAGGGAGACGCCAGAGTACTGGACACTATAAGGAAATGGAAAAAAGCTGAAGAGGAACCGAGTGCCGAACAGATGACGAAGACATCAGTCGTGGCACAGACAGACACTCAAATATGACGGCAACAACGCAGCCCAGTCATGGGAAGTCCCACCCGGCGACACTGATTGGTTCCTTTGTTTTTGAGAAAGTCTGAACGATATAATAGTTAGATGGTTACGTGAACCTAGCATGTAGTTTAGTAAGATGATGTGAGTCACGTTATGAAAAAGCCCTATGTCTGAACATAGAGAAAATGCATTTTGTTGACCTTTGACCTACATGCACTTAAGTCAAAGGTCATTTCATAGAATCTACTCTGAACGGCATCACAACTTTTCTGAACATTTCAAACAGACAGACAAATGGACAAGCATACAAATAAATACATGTAAAAAAAAAAAAAAAAGGTAAAATTATCATATAGTTAAATTTTTTTCCCATCATTTTACAAAAAATGAAATATTTTCTTCCATATTTTATAGACAACAGAGTACAAAATCAAAGACAAGACATGAGTGTGTACAGTATTACATTAGTGTAATTACTTAAACTGGGTTACATCACAGTTGAAAATGTGGCTTTAGTCAACTCTGGTATAATTAAGCACAGAAAACCACTTCTGCTCGCCCTAATTAAGGACTCTCTCACTACTACTGGAGAAAAACAAAGCACTTTACATTAGTCCACAAATTGCAATACGCCACATCCTTGAAGTTATAGACCCTTTGGTAAGAGTGAATTTCATGGAAAAGAGATAAGACTGTACTCCGTGTGCTAATTAACTGAACCCTTCTAGTTGATATCATAATATAGAATACCAAAAAAAAAAAAAAAATCAAGAAAATGATTTGGATTTAAGCAGATGTGTTCAATTTTGTGTGAGTAGCTGTTTAATTAGAGCTGAAACCAGCAGCTCACTATTTCAATATTTCACTTATCAACAGATCATTTCATTATACACTGAACTGTACTAAATGTTTTACTATGAACAAGCAAAATGTAATGTGAATAAAAGTCTGAGGGTAAAAGAATGTGTTCTAGTTTACTGAACGTCATGCTCTGCTTAAGTTATTTTATTCATGTGTAGGAGTATGTCTGTGTCGCTCTTTCATCCCATTTTAACTATGTAATTTTTTTTGGGAACAATTTTGTTTCTGAGCCCACTGGAAACTCAGCCTGGGTTCAGTCATGGATGAAATTATGTAATACATTTGGGTTTGGACTGAAGCAGGATGTTCACACCAACATATGCAGACTAAAACATCTCATGAAAATGTTGAATTGTAAATTTGTTGGACACTTTTTGGGAAGTCAACTTTTTTTATAGAGCACAGGTGTCAAACATAAGGATCAGAGGAAATGTACATGTATGTGTATATATATATAGGATGCAATTTATCAAAAAAATGAGGGGGGGGGGTTGGGGTTTGTTGGGGGTTTTTTTTTTCAAAGAAAGAAGCTTGCATTGGATGTAATGACCCTCATTCCCACATGAATAACATAAATGAGGTTTAAATCACTAAATAAACTAAATACTAATAATAAACTAAATAAATGGCTTAGTTCATGTCGTCTTTTCTGCTGCCATGGTACAGCGGTGCGCCCAGGACTGAGGTTGTCTCCAGCTGGTGTCAGGTCAAACTAAGCTCATGAGAGCTGTACCTGGAGGGGCCATGTTTGAAGGGGGGTCCCAGGGGTTGAAACAATGGGTGTCAGGTTGGGGCACTCCCCCCCCCCCCCCATATTTTTTTTTCAGCCTCAGATCAGTCCTCAGGTCTTCATATCTTCAGATAGTGTGTCCAGAGTTACTGATCTCAAGCCAGTACCTTTTCTGATGCAGAATACGTCATTAGGAGGAAGTCCGAAATAGTCGATTGACGAGTGCAGAGTTACACACTTTGGAAATTCATGATTTCGTTAAATTATTATTATTTATTTTTTTCGTTGCAACAACCTGTTAGTAGGCTGAGCTTTGCTGTTGCATACAACTTCATTTCAATTTCTAATGAAATACTGGACTGACTGTGGACACACTATCCGATGACATGAAGACCTCAGGACACTTAGGTTTGCCTTTAGGGACCCTCTACTTACTACCACATGAGTGTGATGTTGTTTAGAACTTTAGAAAAGTTAGCTTCGTGTCTGCAAAAAGACATGCTCTAATCACTTCCATGCTAACACAATTTGGCTCAAAACGGCCAAATAAACATTTTTCAAATGTGCATCTGAATGGTGTGGTTTTAATGTCAACTATATGTATAATGTGTAGACTGTTCATTTGGATTTGAATTGATGCCAAAGCACGTCAATGGCAGTGAATGAGTTAAGTACAGAATGGGAGTACTTTTACCACCTCTGTTTTTTGTGTTTTATTTTGTCCACACAGCAACGCAACAACACCAGATCGTTCCACTCTGGAACCCGTTCTTAAAAGCTATCGTTTCGGGGGCACCCAAAAGTCCGTTGGTGTGTGGACACAAGGCTAAAATAAAACAAACTATATCAGATTCACTTAAAAATGTTGCTGTGTGGACGGAGCCTTAAAAACAACATCCCATCACTGATACAGACACAAACTCTATGATCCCCTTTCAAGTAAATATGTTTTAATAAACTACCTTGTAAATAACCGGTCCAAACAAAGTTCAGATGACCTCAACAAAGCAGGTAAATTACAGCAGAGTTTATAACATTTTTATTCTGGGTAATCAAACCGAGGACTGAGTTCAACTAATTAGCAGAAGGACTGTGACCTCCTCCTTAACCTCTGTGACCCTGAACATTAGTATAAAGTGAAATGAATAGATACCAAATTTTAAAAGCCTGAATATTAATGCAGGACCACAGATGACAGGGCAGAGGTGGCAGAATAAATCAGCAGGAATAAATGATATTGTTCAGAAGTATACTTCCCATAAGGTGTGTTTGTACTGATGCTTATTTGAGTGTCAAGGTTGTTCCAAGTATCATTCAACTGGGAGCAATAAACTGACATGCTTGCAAAAAAATAACATAAAATGTCCTAACATCAATGCAGTAAATATCAGTGTTTGCAAAACGTTATTTAGAGACAGTATATATTGGCAGATAAAGGAATATCTGTAGCACATTGATTAAACTCTGACAGCACTCCAGTATTTTCATTTTCTGTTTGTTGTAGAGAGTGACATTAGTTCAGTTCATTTCACAAAGGACAGGAAACCAGAGTAATGCATTCTCCTTATGTCTATAAAACTAATGCTCTAATATACATGTAACATTGAAACAGAGAAAGTTTATGCACTGTCCAAAAAACATGTTGTTTTTATGGAAAACAAAAAAACCTGGTAACTGTGATTTCCAGAACAATACTGTAAAAAAACAACAACCCATGAATGTATTTACAGAGTACTATCTATCTATCTATCTATCTATCTATCTATCTATCTATCTATCTATCTATCTATCTATCTATCTATCTATCTATCTATCTATCTATCTATCTATCTATCTATCTATCTATCTATCTATCTATCTATCTATCTATCTATCTATCTCTCTCTCTCCCTCTCTATCTATCTATCTAACAACCGACCGACCCATCCACCTACCCATCCATCCTATCTGTCTATCTGTCTGTCTGTCTCTCTATCTGTCTGTCTGTCTGTCTGTCTGTCTCTCTATCTGTCTGTCTGTCTGTCTGTCTATCTGTCTGTCTGTCTCTCTATCTGTCTGTCTGTCTGTCTGTCTGTCTCTCTATCTGTCTGTCTGTCTGTCTGTCTGTCTGTCTGTCTGTCTCTCTATCTGTCTGTCTGTCTATCTGTCTGTCTGTCTGTCTGTCTATCTGTCTGTCTGTCTCTCTATCTGTCTGTCTGTCTGTCTGTCTGTCTGTCTGTCTGTCTGTCTGTCTATCTATCGCATATGTGTAGCGCTGCATCAACTATGTTCGAGTCATAAAGACAATGATCCCGTACAGATTCATGTGAATAAACTGAACTATCTCTTTAAGTCAGAGTTTCCATACTGGATGTTGAGTACGGTGGTTGTTCAAGTTGTCATTGTGTTCCTCATACCAACTCTAACAATAGAGAACAGCACTGGTATATGAGCTCTGAAGAATGCCCATATATAGATGTTCATTTTCTGCTGAAGCTGTAAACACATGTGCCATTTTTTAGGCTGAAGTGTTGTTTAATGTTCTGCTAAAACAAGAGACCCAGTGCAATATCAGTGTTTCACTTTAGCACAAATCATCACTGCGGACAAAAGTGGATAGTGTTTGGTGTGTTCACATGGTGCCTAAAGTGACACATTAAGTGTTAACAAGAGTATTTTCCCCTGGAGGCTTTTCCCTCTTGAATCTGCACAGATATGAGTCATTTTAACAGGAAGGAAAATGCTTTTAAAGGTGAAATGAGAATGAAATCATAGCTGTACTCCTGTGTCCTGGAGTTACCTGAGGTTTGGGAAATAACACGTGGAAGAGCTGAACTAATCTCACCCCTGAAGACTGATATGACAAGAAGAAAAAGGCTGAAGCAGTGCCAGTGGATAATCCATGTACAAATGATATTCATTTATTTACTCATATATAGTTGTGTTTATAAATGTACATACCCTAGCAGAATTTATTTTTATCATTTCCTTATGATTATGATTATGATTATGATTATGATGATGATGATGATGATGATGATGATGATGATGACGACGATGATGATTATTATTATTGTTGTTGTTGTTGTTGTTGTTGTTGTTGTTATTGTTATTGTTATGATGATGATGATGATGATGATGATGATGATGATGATTATGATTATGATTATGATTATGATTATTATTGTTATTATTATTGTTGTTGTTGTTGTTGTTGTATTGATTACTGTTGCATTCTGCACATGTTCGAAATAAAGAATTCAGATCAAATCAAAATCAAATGTGTTTGCTCTTTTTAAAATTATACTGACAACGTAAATGTTCAAAATAATAATATCACTGCTCTACAATTAGCTTCTCCAAAAATGCGGCTGGAATAAAACAAATGACATTTTCACCACATGTGTGTTAGTGATAAGAGAATCGGTTTTAGTCCAAAGGAATATTATGTAATAGAATTTGTACTTTTTATGTCATAATTGTGATGTTTTACATCATAATTTTTATGGTTTATCTCATAATTTTTAAATTTGATGTCATATTTATAACATTTGTCTCATAATTATGACTTTTTATCTTCGAATTCTGACTTTTTATCTCATATTTATAATGAAGGTTATTTTCTATATTGTATTGTATTGTGTTCTATTCTATTCTATTCACAAAGAGTTAGTGAAGAAAATGAACAAAATAAGCAATAAAGTGACCAAAAAAGAAGAAATCCTGATAGAAAATGAGCAAAGTTTTTAAAAATTCACCAAATAATCAAGAAAATTCACAAAAATAAAGAAAATGAAAAAAATACATAACACTGGTTAATGTATACATGTACATAAAGTATATGTGGAGCATGAACTAACTAGCACTAAAGTCATTTATTTTATGATTCATCTTCTTAAAGTATGTAAGATTTAACACATTTCATGTCTGAAGAAGATACTTTATTAAAAAAAAAGTAGTGTGTGTGACATATATACCTATTCCTGTGCAAATAAAGACTAAAATGACATGAAATACATAGTACTGACATAATGTTTTGTCAACCCTGCCTTATACTATAAAGCATGTACTTCCTGTATCAGTTTCATACACCTGGTAGCCAGTTGAATGAACAAACCTTGAGATTTTTCAGTGTTGTTTTCACAAACACATGCAGGGAGGTGAGAGGGAACATAGTATTATTCATCCTCCTGCATTCACTCTGTCACCTCTGCCCTCTGGTCTGGAGCCACACATTAATATTCAGATATTATAAACTTGCTATGTATTCATTCTCTACACTTGTTAGGCTTGTTCAGGGTCAGAGGAAGTGGAGGCTGAGATGGCGTACGCTGGGTGAGAGGTCAGTGGAAGCCATGCTCTGGAGAACTAATTACTCTCCCTTCAATATCTGTGGGAACGAATCCACTCAGACAGTTTTTTTATAAGAGCTGGTGAGAATTTTACCCTGGAGTTTTTCTGCCTTCTGGTGCATAACAGAGTCACCGAGTGTCCGTTAGTGTTTGATTTATTCAATTTAATTCAATTTTATTTATAGAGCCTCAAATCACAGCAACGTCGTCTCACGGGGTTGATTAGAGAGAACAATGAAATATTTCTGTACTTAAGTAGAAGTACAGCTACTGGTGTGAAACAATACTCTGGTAAAAGTACAAGTACTGATTTAACTCCTTTACTGAAGTAAAAGTAAAAAAAAAAAAAAAGTACAAGTTCTCAAGTAACAAGTAATACTGTATTTTTTTTTTGTTATGAATGAAATAATTTTTATTTAAGCAGGAAAAAATGGAAAAATATCCAAATATAAAGCCTTTAAAAGTGAGTTAGTTGTGTTTTATTGGGTCATGGTACTCAGTTTTGTGGGTAATGGACAGTACATTTAGGAAAAATTCAAAAGTCATGAATAGGAGATTAAAAAAAGAATAATTATGAGATTTAAAAAAAAATCTAAAGAAATAAAATGTCCAAATTATGATAACAAGAAGTCAAAATTATGAGATAAAAAGTCAAAGTGATTTGGAAAAAAATCAGAAAAATGAGAAAAAGTCAAAATTATGAGATTAAAAAATCCAAATTATGAGAAAAAAATCAGAATTATGAGATAAAAAGTCAAAGTTATTAGGAAAAAAAAATCTGAAATATGAGAAAAAAGTCAAAATTACGAGATTAAAATTGATGAGTCCACACAGAAGATGTCAGTGTCTTCAAAGCAGTGTTTTGTGGGTTAAAAGTGTGTTGTATCAGTGCAGACAGAGTGTAAGTGAAGGGTTAATGTCCCAGACTGGGTCAAGTCAACACTGCCTTGTGTCTGTGTGTGATCATCTCTTCAATATCTATCTGCTGTGGCATAAATGTGTTTGGTAATAATAAAGACTCTAATCTAATTTCTATAAGTGTGTCTGCTCTGATGTCCTTTATGGATTTTGTGGCGTGTGTGGAGCAGCAGAACCAGTTATTATCACCTTCTAATGTTGATATGTTGGACATGTTTCAATCAGCTGCATGTTTACTCATTAAATATTGATTTGGACTTGTGTTTGTGACTCTCAGCTAATATAATTATCCTAATGTGCAGAGTTTCACATGTCACAGCTGAAGAAAAAAGTGTCTTGGTGTCTCTGTTCACACATATGAACTCATTAGTTTCATTCATAGACAAACACACACAGTGACAGTTGTTTTATGGAGACAGTTTTACACAAACGTATGTAGATCTATAACGGGAGATTTTATTTTCTTTTTTCTTGTCTTTTCTTATCTTTCAATTTATTTCCTTTTCTTAATTTTTCTTTACATATAATTTCTCTTTTCTTTTCCATTTCTTTCCTTGAATTTGTTGATTTTTTTTCTTTATTTTTCTTTCTTTTTTCTTTCTTTTTTTGTTCTTTTTTCCTTTTCATGGGATTACATTTTCTCTTTCTTTCTTTCTTTCTTTCTTTCTTTCTTTCTTTCTTTCTTTCTTTCTTTCTTTCTTTCTTTCTTTCTTTCTTTCTCTCTCTCTCTCTCTCTCTCTCTCTCTCTTTCTCTCTCTTTCTCTTTCTTTCTCTCTCTCTCTCTCTTTCTCTTTCTTTCTCTCTCTCTCTCTCTTTCTCTTTCTTTCTCTCTCTCTCTCTCTCTCTCTCTCTCTTTCTCTCTCTCTCTCTCTCTCTCTCTCTGACCCCTGACCTTTTCACACTCACTCTCTTAATCACTCATTCAGCTGTCAGTGCAGCTGCTGATCATCAGATGAACCTTTTATATTCACAGCTCTTCCCAGTGTTTCTGAACCTGTTGGATCTTGCTCTGCTCTAACACAAACCTTCGCCTGCTTCACCTCATCATCTGACCCCTGGTATCGTATGTAGTGATGGACAGAGGAAGCTTTTGTCCAGCGTTAAACCATTTCAGTCAGTTGTTCAGTAAATGGTTTAATTACCGGAAGCTTCTGTGACCGTGACCTGTGCTGGTGAAGTGATGTCAAACTAGGCCTGTGGGTGTTTACGCACACACACGCTTTTGTCAAATGAATAAATAAAAGCTGTATTTCCAATATGTAATCCAAATGGTCAAACACAGTAATATAAAGTGTAATACATTCTATATGTCTGACAAAGAGGATGATGAAGCATAAGTGTAGTTTATCTGACCAGGTCTCCACTGTTTTAATGTGTATATATTTATTTAAAAAAAACAGCATATTGTTTATAGACCTTATTTATAGAACTAATAACTGTGTTCTGTGCTATAATCTTGCTGCTGCTAATTGAAATGTCCCCTAATGGGACTAATAAAAGTATATTTTGACTTAATCAGTTCTTCATTCAACAAAATTGTTTAATTAAAATATTCGTTGTTAATAAGCATCAATGGAAATGTAAGATGTACGCACGCTTATGTATGTATTAGTGCTGTTCTAATTGAGTTAATCATAATTAACTATTTATTTTAATTACTGTGAGAGTTCCAAAGTGTTTTATCATTTTACAAATGTATATTTTACACCAGTGTTTGTTTATGTTAAAGAAGGGAAACAATCTTTTGTATCAGCCTATTTTCAGGGGCTGCTTTTGAGCTGTCATTATTTTAGGTTTTTCACCTGTTTGTCGTATCTTATTATGGCAGATGTTAGTGTCTGTAACACCAGTTTGTTTTTAATTAAAACAAACATTTGTACAAACCAAACCTATCTGTTTTTCTACATTGATGAAAGTATTACAATGATTTTCAATGACTCAAAAAAAAAAGTTAACTACTCTATTTATGTAATTGTGATTAAATATTTTAATTGACTGCACTAATATGTGTATTTACAGATATTGTTTTGGTGAATATGGGACAGGTGTGCTTGTGTAACTATGGTAGGGGGTGATTGTGGGATGTGAAATAAGATTTTTATTTTTTTTTCCCCAAGATTTTTTTATTTATTTTTTTGCTTGAGGGAGTGACCATGTGAATCTGCTTATTGGACCATGACCCAGTAATCGGCTTCATTTGAACATTAAACCAGTTGCTGCTTTGAACGTCATGTTCATGTTTGAACGTCAAGCTTTGTAGCAGTGGTTCTGTGTCGTTGGTTTGAAGTGTGGACTGAAGCTAAAGTGTCTGTCCTGTCTCATCTGCTCAGTTTGTCCATCTGCTTTCTGTCCCTCAAACACAGCTCCTGTCTCCATCTTGGACGTTCCTGGTTCTCCTGCTGTGCACGTTCCTCATTGGACTCTGACTGTGGCTGTTGACCTTTACACTGTGGTTCTGTTTCCTTTCACTAAAGTGAGTTCTTACACATCAGTGTTCATCGAACTATTGAAGGACTATTGAACTGTTGCTTCCTGTGTCCTTTGACTTGAATAAAGACTGTTTTTAAATGAAGTTAATCTGTCTGTGGTCTGCACCTGGTCCATACACCTGTTACAGTTTAAGACCAGAGCTAAGCTAACAGGGCTATAATGTAAACCAGAGGTGTCTAATCCTGGCCTGTGTTCCAATATTCACAGTTATGAGTACACTTACACACAGTATACTTTCTGTACTTAGTGGACATTCTTCAGTGGGTAAGTGCTCTTCAAATTCCAATACTGGATCTGATTCTACCTGATGTACTTACTGGAAATTGCATAAAAAAAAAAAAAAATCTTGCCAAAAATGGATGCAATTTTTTAATGGTTTTCATGAATGTGAATCGCCAGTTATTCTGGAGAATATGTTGTTCCAGATGCCATCAGTTTATCCTTTAGGCTGAAAATACACTGCTGTGTAAAATAATTTGTCACATTATTGTAAAGAAGCCGAATGTTTGTAAAATTTGTCTTCATTAACAAGTGACTAATCAGCAGTGTTGGACAAACCACTTAAACTCTAATGCATTACTGATTACAAAGTCAGTTTGTTGTAACATAAGTTGCTCTGGAATGAATACATGCACCATGTTTCATAATTTTATTTCAGTTGTCATGTCACTCCCACTACGTAGGTAATGTGTAGACAATAGGGCGACCGTTGAGTATGAAAAGTGCACATAACTCCATGTAAAATGGTGGCATTTGAGCGCATCATCCAGGTACTTGCAGTATATTTAACTTTGCTGCAATTAGAAATAAGACACCTTCTGTAACCATAGAAAAGGCGACAAGTACAGATATGAGAACATTGTTGCAGATTTGACATGTCTCCCTCTTCCAACACACCTGATTCAAATGTTAAACTAACAATCCAGCTCTGCACAAGCCTGATCAGATGTGCTGAAAGAAATGTCTTAAACGTGCAGGAATACCAGCTCTACCATCAACCAACAACTAATTCACTGCAAAAGTCTGTTTTATTCAGGGCTTCACAACTCTGGAATAATTTATTAAAAAAGCTGAAGGACTGAGCAAATTTACATGCATTTAAAAAAAACACTAAAACCTATATGTGAAAGTTGTATTTTTTTTTTTTTTAACTGAATTATCCCTATATTTACCTTTTCTATTTTGAGTCATGTATAAATTATTGGAAATGTATAAATCTCTTTTTAACTGGAACCCCAGGAAGACCATCACCCACTATAGTGGATGCTAATGGGGACCAGGACTGGACACTCCTGATGCAGTACTTAACAAAACACTATTTTGACCAAGTGAGTTAGTTTGAAGAGACGATGCCATAATCTGTGTATCATCAATTTGTTTTTCAAAATAAGACACTGAAACAACTTGTACGTTCCTTGTTTCCCAAACTGAAATGAAAGAATGGATAGCGATGTGTTTTGACTTGAAGCAAATTGAGTAAACTGGAAATTAATCTTAGCAACCGAAACAAACATGTCCACAAGACTTGAAGATCATTATTGTACATGAACACAATTTTCTCCGTCATATCTTCAGTTCTCACGGCGTCCCTTTTGTTTCCTGAAATAGGACGTACGTTTCCGTCTTTGTCACTGCAGGTCACGGTCATTTAGTCAATTTTCTTCAGGTTAAAACTGAAAATGGCTGTTATTTTTTTTTCTATTCATTTCAAGTCAAAAAGAAAAACTGAAAAATTACATGTTTGTTCATTTTTGGTTTTGTAAACAAATAATGAAGAAATGAGTTGTTTGTATTTTTTGTTTTATTTTGAAAAACAAATGAATGAATGATGCACAGATTGATAAAACACATGTGTGTAAATAATGAATTTTATACTTCACTAAGTTTGGACTCTTGGTGGTTTTAGTCGTTAGTGTTTCTCACCTACTCCCCACCCCACCCCCACCTTCTGCTTAAATCTTTCACAGCATCTCTGCATGACCACAAGTTTTCAATGTCAAAGGAAAGTGACCACAGAAAGCAAACGAGGATTTGTGTTGGTGTGACTTTTCCTCTGAGCTTTAAAGGAGGAAACTGTGCTGAGGGCAGACACATGTACTCCTGCTGCTGTTGCATCAGTAAGACTCACTTTATAATTGACTTAAATGTGTTGTAACATCTGCTGGACCCAATACTTATTTTCTAGAAAATGGTGCGAACATCATATGTTGGCAGCCTGGTGTTGGCTCCATTGTGTAGTGAGTATTAGTCTGTGCACAGCAGGTTATGTGGAGGTACAGTCTGGGTCAGGATGGACCATTTCCAGTGTCTTTCTTTACTTGCAGCTCATAGACGTGATTGTTTTAATGAATTAATTTGAATGGATTTCCAGCTCTAGCAATGACCTCATTTTCCTCGTAGTGACTTTGGCTTTTTTTCAGATTGTCGACCTGGTTTGTTCGTCTACCTCAGGGGTGTCAAACTGCGGTCCTCGAGGGCCGGTGTCCTGCATGTTTTAGATGTTTCCCTCTTCCTTTACACCTGGAGGCCATTGCATCATTATCAGTCTGATGAGGAGCTGATTATTAACTCTTTAAGTGTCAGGGATGATACATTCTGAATGGATGATTTAGTTTAAATATTCAGAAAAATTCAACCATTTTCCTTTTAGTTTCGTGCATGGACAAGGTGCCAAAAAGCAAGAGTTTTTTTTTTTAATTTTATTTTATTTAAACATTTTTAAAGGCAAAATTAAAATTGCTGGGACTAAATTTCAATACTAGGTTTTTTTTCTTTTTTTTTAGTTTAGTTTATTTCAGTCATATATTCACTTCAAAGCAGCAAAAAGAGAGAGAACAGTACAGAATTTGACTGAAAAAGGCTCAGGCAGAAGCAAAGATTTTAAAATAATAAGTAATTTTCCACATTATTTGTCATTTTGTAAATATTTATTAGTTTTTGTTGCTCATTTTGTTTATTTTTCTACATTTAGTTTATTTTTTTTATTCAGTATTTTTCTTTTATTTGTGTTTTACTTTGCTCATGTTACCAATTATTTTGTTAGTTCTCAGGAGTTAAAGGGTTAAACTGAATCTCATGGAAGAGGGAAATATCTAAACCATGCAGGACACCGGCCCTCGAGGACTGGAGTTTGACACCTGTGGTCTACCTGATGTGTTCTAAATGTCCTGGTATTATAAGTTGACGTACCATTCGTTGTGGGATTGGAAAATGTAAACTTTTATGATTGTCTGGTTTTTACTTTAACATTCAGAAGTCGTACTTTGTTGTTGTTTTTTTTTTAATGGTAAATGTTCTGCACTTATATAGTGCTTTTCCACCTTCATGGTGCTCCAAGCGCTTCATTGACACACCAGTAGGGTTGTAAGGTCTAAGGTCAGTCCTCCTGGGAGCCTAAGTCAAGGTTTAGTGCCCAAGGACACTACGACACATGGACGGCCAGAGCCAGGACGTGAACTGCCAACCTCTCGGTAATTGGGCGACCCACTCCACCAACTGAGCCGCTTATGTTAAAGGGATTATCCTGAGTTAAAATAAGTTGAGCTCATTTTTTAGATGATTAGGAGTACATACATATAGATATAGTTTACATCCAAATCACACCATTCAGATGTACTACAGTAAGACATTTAGATTTTGCCATTTTGAGCCAAACTGTGTTAACATTGAAGTGACGAGGGTGTGTTTTTTCATATTTTTAGACCTCTTCTAAAGTTGTAAATCATATCACACTTATGTGGTAGTAAGTAAAGGGTTCCTAAAGGCAAACCAAAATGTCCTGAGGTCTTCATGTTGTCAGTTTGTCCAGAGTTAATAATGATCTACAGCTGTTTACCTTTCTGTATTCATCAGACATTTTAAGAGGAAGCCTGAAATAGTCGATTTCTGAGTGCAGAGTTACACTCCCTGGAAATTCACAACTTTGTTGCATTCTTTTTAAGAACATAGTCCAGTATTTAATTAGAAATTGAAATTAAGCTGTATGCAACAGCAAAGCTTAGGCTACTGTACTAACAAGTTATTCCATCAATCGATCGATATGTACGTCTATGAAACTGGGTTCATTTTATTGCCTTTTTCAACTTTTTTAAACCTAAAAATAAGACAAATACAGACACATTTTAAAGTGATTGATTTTTAAAGTGCTTTTATTGTTTTTTTTTAATGGTTGTGGCCCTTTTTTTTATTTGTGGATGTGCTTTTAACATACGAGCCCTCTCGGACCCTCAGATCCTCGGGTAGTAAACTTTTAATTGTCCCTACAGTTCACATTAAAACACATGGTGAGGCATCATTTAGTTTTTATTTCCCCAAACTATGGAACGGTCGACCTGAGGGCCTGAGGTCCGCTGCCAGTGTCCATATTTTTTAACTGAAAACCTACTTTTAACTTATTTTAAAATGTTTCATTCTATTTTATGTATTTACCTGTATTTTATTTATTTAAAATCTTTTAACTTGTTCTTACAACTGTGGGATAATGGGAGGGTCTGATGTAAAGGAAAAGTGCTAAATATAAAAAGTTTGATATTTCCTCCCCAGGATGGACCCAATGATGACCTCAGATAAATGAAAAAAAAAAAAAAAAAAAAAAAGCTCCTCTTGTTCTAATCCATCCCAAAATTAATTACTTTATAATCAAATATTGGGTCCAAACATTGCCTTCAAACATGGCCAATTAAATCTATCGGGTGTCAGTTCATTAGATGTGAAAATGTGGTCTTATATGGACTCTAAATAAAGTCACTGTTAAATGTGCATGGGTGGGGGGCTTATTAATCTTTATCTGAATATACTTAATGCTCGATTGGAATTGATTCTATTCTCCTATAAACTGTGCACTTTGCTACAAATACAAAAAAATACATGTAATCAACTGTATTTCTCATTTAGGTTAATTTGTTTTCATTTCAAAGCACTTAACGTTGATACGACCTGCGTCATAATGTCGACCCAATACTGGTACTTTGCGCCATAACCCATTTGTTTCTAAAAAGGTCTGCATGTTTCCATATTCCTATTCATTAGTCATTTCCAATTGATGATCTTTGTCATAAATTTCCAACCTCCTCCATCTGCATCACTTTTTTTTCTTAATTATTTCAAATTTTCCATATTATTGACTTGGTGATCTTGTCATTTTCCTCTCATCATCATTTGTACAAATTAGTTTTTCTGTGGCATTAAGATGACACAGCCCAGTTGGAAAGGTTCTGGAGAGCCTGCGTGTTCCATATTAGTTCAGAGGCTGCACTTGAACCTGCATGATGTTTACACTGGAGACTCTTATATCCCGAAGCTGGTTTGACTATAGGAGGCTGAACATGAAAAGAAGTGCATAGACCCATGACTATAGAGTTAGTGTTTGGATTTAAACCATGAATAACAACAACACTGAAGTTCAAAAGAAATGCAGTTCATTTAGAGAGAGATATTTTTCATTAAATATGAAAGAAAAATGAATCGTATGTTGGGAATTAATTTTATTCAGTGATACATGTGTACAAAATTTGAAATAAGTGGTCATGAAACAAACATAATAATCACATTAAAAAGAACAAAGTTTTATACACAGGAAAAAAAAAACATGAAATAATTTTATTACAGATTGATAATTTTTAAAACATGTTTCATCATATTTTATGTACCATTAAAACACTAAAACACTTTTTCCACAAACAATATCTTAGTCATAAAATCTGTAACATGTAGAAAAGCTCACACCGTATGTTCTATGTATTGGAACAAAGCAGAAAATAAAATGTATTTGTACATGTTTTAAAGACTTGGCTGTTAATATTTATCTAAACCCACTTTAATTAATCTTTGGTTCATTTATTTGTATATTTAAACTCTCCAGCGGCTGAAAAACTCAATAGATTTCTACAACCTATTTAAATTCCTGGTTGATTTACATTTATGGGGTCACACACCCCCTCCAGTGACACTTCTTCAATTTGCCTGATTGTTATTCTGTTAGTGTTCTATGGTGTCAAATGAAAGAATATGAAGTCTGTGCCTCCTAGCTTGAACAGTTTTCCAGTTAAATTTGGGGACCACACCCACTTTTGGGATCTGGGAATTTGCACACACAATATTGAACCATATTTGGAGGCCCTCATTTTTTGTTTTAAGGCACAGGTGTCAAACTCCAGTCCTCGAGGGCCGGTGTCCTGCATGTTTTAAATATTTCCCTCTTCCATGTGATCCAGTTTAACCCTTTAACTCCTGAGAACTAACAAAATAATTGGTAACATGAGCAAAGGAAGACACAAATGGTAGAAAATCAAAGAAAAATACTACAATTAAATTTTTTTTTTAGAAAAATAAACAAAATGAGCAACAAAAACTAATAAACTAATAAATATTTACAAAATGACAAATAATGTGGAAAATTTGGGGGAAAAAATTACTAAAGAAGAAAGTTTTTTTTAAATAAAATAAAAAAAAAACTCTTGCTTTTTGGCACCTTGTCCATGCACAAAACTAAAAGGAAAATGGTTGAATTTTTCTGAATATTTAAACAAAATCATCCATTCAGAATGCATCAGCACTGACGCTTAAAGAGTTAATAATCAGCTCCTCATCAGACTGATAATAATGCAATGGCCTCCAGGTGGAATGGAAGAGGGAAACATCTAAAACATGCAGGACCGCAGTTTGACACCCCTGTTTTAAGGTATAAATTGTTATATCTATGTATTCTGACCCTGACTATGACAATCTGGAGTTAAAAATAGCATAGATGTACTATTTTTTAGAGATATTCACTCTTTAAAAGTGGATTTTTAATGAAACAATACATTATTTATTTATTTATTTATTACATTTTGGTAGTCTACATCTTGGAAATGTTTTATGTTGGTGGAATTTCTACTGATTTATCCTCATATTTGGGAATTATAGTGTGTATTTAGAGAGTTTCAAGGCACTCATAACTTTAGTGGGGGTACAGGACGGCTCCAAATATTGTCTCTCAGACAAAATTATTATTAATACTAGCAACAGTTGTAGTAAAAATTGAAAATATGTCCAAATATATATTGGTCGGTTGTATTGACAAACACAAATGGCTGAATGGGACAGAGCAGCACATCCAATAATTTGGAGGGGTACGGGGTCATGTGCATTTAAAGGGCCAGCGCTCAAAATCACCTTTCTGATGCCATTACTCAGAAATAGGGTTGAAAAATGGATATGTAGAGTTTAAATAATGAATTCAGAGCCAAACGTATGTATTTTTTGGACTATAAGGTGCACTTAAAGGACTTTAATTGTCTCCAAAAATGACAGTGTGCTTTATAATCCAGAGCGCCTTATATGTGGATTCATTCTGGTAGTGCTTAGTGACTGTGAATTTTGACTTTTTATCTTATAGTTTTGACTTTTTACCTCATAATTTTGACTTTTCATCTCATAATTTTGCCTTTTTACCTTATAGTTTTGTCTTTTTATGTCATGATTTTGAATTTTCATCTACTGATTTTGACTTTTTATCTCATAGTTTTGACTAAAATGCATAATTCCATTTTAAAAAAAGGAAAATATCACCTTTTAATTTCAGCCTTCCTGTTCGTCTTGAATGGGTCTTAGTATTTTCAGACAGATGCAGGGTTCTTTACAAAGCTGAGATGTATTCACTATTTGCTGTGAAAGCATGTTTAGTTGGCACTGAATAGGGACAGGAGGAAATCGACAGTCTATATTCAATAAATACATTCCCCTGGTACATGGTTTTCAATAGCTTACTTTTGACATTGTTGATGGGTTTCATTTCCCATGAATAAGAATGCTCCTGGACCATTAGTACGGTCATTTTATTATTCCTTTTCACCCACTGTTCTTGTCAAGGCTGACCTCAGAATCTCATCATTTCTCTGAAAATGTAATTTCACTTGCAGTCATTTCTGTCACATGGAGCTTGAGAATAAAGCAGGATGTGAATGTAATACAAGCGACTGTGTACAAATGACCTCCCATTAGCAGAGTTTTAACACTCACTGAAAAACTAGAAATACCCATTGAGCAATCAAACCGATATGAAACATGGAATAAATTATATATGCATTGTATATAATTTCCAAATATACATTTCAATGAGCAGTATGAAGTATTCCTAGTTTTAGATATAACCCATAAACACCCAAACATCCACCGTCCACCAAAAGCATCAACTGATCTTAAACTGTTGAGTCACTAACCCTATCAATATGCTGCTGCTTCATAATTATTACAAAAATAATAATTAAAAAAATAATGCTGGACTGCATTCAGCTCCTATTGGCCTTTAAAGTGGCTGCATACATGGAATAGAACCCCTTTAATTACATTAAGATATTTATTAATAAATCTGTTATTTCAACAATAAAACCAGGTTCATACTGAATAATATCAATTAAATTGGAATTAAAACATGTAGTTATGGTTTATAATTGATTTAATTTAGTTCTATATTATATAAAATAGGTGGCCTCAGTGTGTGTGTGTCAGGGACCACATAAAATCCCATAATAGCTGACAGCTGCTAGCTTAGCTGCGCTATCCCCATTTATTACATGTATAGGTTTAGTGGGTAGTAGTCAAGGGAGGCGGGGCTAAAGTGTTGTCTTTCAAATCCCTCTGCATGCAATAGGACGGTACTACAACCAATCAGCGTAATCTTTAGGATGATGTAGTTAGAGCGCCTGAGTGTAAGTGAATACTTCCAAAAAGACATCAATCGAACTTTTTGTGTGGTCAGCCTTTACTCACTTTTGAAAAAAACCAAACAAACCTATGACCTTATTGAGGACAAAAAGTGCCAAAATGAATTAAATAAATAAATACATCATTAAATATTTAGCATTAATGAATTAAAATTTGAATTAAATAGATAAATACCAATTAATTTGAGTTTAAAAAAAAACAATAAACAAAAACAAACATATTATTTCACAAATTAATTAATTATTTAATGGTGTTTGTGTTGCAGTGGATCATGAATTTATTTCATCTGTCAACCTCGCCCATCAAAGTCGGTGGGTGGGGCTAACGTGAATCTAGTCAAATCCACTACATTGAAAGTCTAGATTTTTAACAGTTGACAATAAAGTTTAGTTTCCTAAAGTATCCAAACAAAAATAGAGGTTAAAGGTCACCCAGTGTATGGGAATGTGTTCACAAGCTCTGCATCAATGCTTAATCTGGAATCTATTTGACTGGAAACCAATCAGCTGTTAAGACCCGCCCACTGACTTTGATGGATAAAATAAATTAATGATCCACTGCAACACAAGGGCCATGAAATACTTAATTTATTAGGGATTTTTTTTTTTTTTTGCCTAAAATTAATTGGTATTTTAGTGACACATTTAATATTACATTTATGTAGTTCAGTTACATTTTTATTAATTAATGACATATTTAATTAATTATTTAATTATGTATGTATTTATTTATTGTATTTTGGCACATTTAGTCATCCATAAGACATGGAGGCGTTATTACCAGAGAGGAGCCAATAGTATATACCCAGAAATATGTAGAATACAGTAAAATAGGGGGAAAAAAGCATGAAAATAACAAGCAGAAAGTCATGCATTCATAAATAAACTATTATTACATTACATTATCAACCTTCCTTCTTTCCTGGTAACATATTATTTTAATTAATTACATTTTCCTGTGATAAACACTAATAAAATAACAATAGAAGAAATAGTATTAGAACAGTAGAGTGATGAACTGAAGTGGGAAAACACAACCTTTTCTTTATTTCTTAAGTGTTTATAAAAGCATCACTGGACAAAATACCCACCATTTCATCTCAATATATTGTAATTAATGTGATTTATTAATTTACTTTTTTAAAATGACAGGAAATTAACCACAGAATAGAAGCTTTTAGCTGCTCCTGAACAGGTAGGGGGTTAAATGTGTGATTCACTGATGCAATTACTGATAATTTTCCAATAACTTGAGCTCCCATAGCTTCGAGTTGTTATGACTATTGTGATTTTTTTTTTAATTAAATAAGATTTTAAATATTATGGCTTCAGGACACATTGTCACACTGTTCTGAAATTATTCTGTATGACATTCTCTACTGGCTAAAGGTTAATGTCATACAAACTGTACATGCACACACATGGACAAATAAAATCACAGGAAAAACGGTTTTATTCCTCTGACCCAGAAGGGACGGTGAGGGTCTTATTTTTGGGATATTTTGTTTGTTTGTCGGCAAAACTACAAGACCAATTTCCATGAAATTTTCAGGAAATGTATGCAAGGTCAAAGGTCATGATGCCATTTTGAAGTCTACATGTAGTTTATCTGTCCTCAATAGTAACTGAGTACTTATCACCACTCTTTATAGAGTTATGACCATTTAAACTTATGACCAAGACCCGTAGGTTTACAGTTTGAGAGGGAGATGCTCATTAAAAGCTAAAACATTGCGAGGGGGCGGGGCTTGTTGTACCTGGCACCACTTGTTTTTCCTGTGATTATTTCTCATCTTGTGTTTTAATGAACCTGCTGGGGCCTGGGCTGCTAGTCCGAACAATTTAATGTCCGTTTGGAACCGTTTTCTCGCTCAGTGTGCTGCGTTGGGTCACCTGCGAGCTGGAGCGCCTCATCCAGGTTGAAGAGCAACAGGTCACATGACTGAACATTTCCCTGAACCTGGTGGACATGAGGTTGTAGAGGATGGGGTTGATGGCGGAGCTCAGGTAGAAGCAGACGCCGGAGATAAGGTGGACGGGTTCGTAGATCCTGTGGTGCACTTCGGACAACGGGTCCATGTAGCTCCACATCAAACGGTCAATGTGGAAGGGAGCCCAGCAGAAGCCGAAGACGATCACCAGCACACCTGGACGCAGGCGAGACGGGTTCAGATGAATAGAAGACAAAACGATAGAATTCTTACCTAGTCTTTTTTCACCAGAGGTTTCTCCTTTCCCACTGGGTTTTGGAGTTTTCCTTGTTGAGAAGGAGGGTCTGAGGCAGGGGTCTCCAAACTGTTCCAGAAAGGGCTGGTGTGGCCCAGACCAGACTGGACTAATTAATCAACTGATCTCAGTCTTCCGAGAGTCAATTGGTCAAACTGTGGACTGGTTGGTTGGAACAAAAACCTGCGGCTACACCAGCCCTTTGTGGAATAGTTTGGAGATGCCTGGTCTAAGGCATAGCTGCCAACACTCCCATTTTTCCCGGGACTTCCGTATTTCAGACCCATCTCCTACCCTCCTCCCATTTTGTCATTTCTCCCGATAATCTCCCATAATTTAATAGGTCTGAACGTCAAAAACTAAAGACATATTTGGCTGATGTTCTCCAGTTGCCACAGATCATGTATGGAATGTATACACGGAATTTGTTGACTCTCTGACAACTCATAGATGCGTACTTGATCTGCGCGCAGGTTGAAACTTTCCCCTGGACGTGAACATTTTTTTTTTCTTGGATGGCGATGATATTTACATATACCACACCCTGAACTAATTTCATTGGTCGCTGAACTCAATAGACTCGTGCGACATCACTGACTGATCACCGAACATCAGATTAGCTAGCTAGCTAATACGGAGGATTTAGCCATTTCATTTATCAATAATATTTTTTATTCATAATACTTTTGTGCCAACACTGCCAGCAGCAAGGAAAGACAGAAGTAGAAGCAGGGACAAGAGAATACGCACTTTCGGAAGAGTGTGTGTTTTTAAAGTAACAGTAAATTAATAACGTTAATGTGAATTTAACAATACATGCCATCCATTGAAAAAAAATATATATATTTCTGGTTAAAAACTGTCTTAGTCTTTAATAATGCGCTGGAAACTAATGACAAACCACTTTATCATTTGTTATCATAAAAACATTTGCTCGCTTGTGTCTCCTGAAAGCGCAACACCCACTGCAGCTGCAAAAATCTCCCCGATATATACACAAATATTGGCATGTGTGGTCTAAGGACAGGGGGAGGAGCTTAGGGAATTACCTATTTCTGTGATTATTTGCGGGATTTGCGGGTTCTAGACAACTTTGTTAGAAAGCCTGATTTCTCATTTTCCCCTGTATGTTGTTTGGATAAAAATGCATAAATTAAGTACAAAAGCACTCAGACAGCTCAGACCTCTGCCAAGGTAGCTCCCCCCACCCCCACTCCATGGATCGCCACTAAAATCTAATCATTTCCAGAACTCCCCATTACCAACCTACTCCGAAAAAGTAATCAAAGTTTTTGAGTTATCTTGTAAACAAACAAACCAACCAATGAACACCAGCAAAAATATAACCTCTTTGGTGCAGTTAATAAGTAGTCACACCTCCTTTTTTAAGCTGTATAGAAGGGTATAGAACTTTTCATGACGTCAGTTGTTAAAAAAAAAATTCAATGAAATGAGTTTGGGAAAACATAGCACAGTCCATTCTCCCTTCATATGTGCTTTAATTTCAAGGCTAAACTGCATAATTTACATATTTAATGCTGTGACTGTTACCTAGAAACACTTGAGTCAAGGCTGCACAATGCTAAATTACCTCTTGTTATTTAAAGGCTCCCTATGCAATAATTAATGATGTGCCCATCTCTATGCAACACAATGGGGTCTGTGCAAAAGAATTTGTTGGTTTTTTTCACATGTTTAGTTCGGATAAATCCAGTACACCTGCAAATATAATAGCTAACAGTATTGTACCTGTACAATTAAAAAAAGAGAAGAGTATTGCCATGTTTCCACTGGTACTGGCTCGACTCGACCCGGCCTTTTTGTGTTTCCATTACGAAAAAGAAGCTGGACTCTGGTACCTGCATTAGTTTTTCGGTATCACTTCCGCCCAGGTTCAGAGCGATACTAAAAAGTGATGTAGAAACACTGCGGACACTGCAGTTTACAAAATACAGACACAGAAGTTATAATAAAAATGGATTGGTTTTATATAGCGCTTTTTTTGGCCACTCGAGGTGCTTTACATTAGTGACCCATTCATTATTCATTCACTCTTACATGCTCCCTCTGGTGGTGGCAAAATACATATGTATCCACACTTGTCCTGGGGCAGACTGACAGAAACATGGCTGACATTTTGTATCTATGGCCCCTCTGACCACCAAGGAGGGTGAAGTGTCTTTGCCCAAGGACATAACGGACAGATATTGGTTATTGGACAACCTGCTCTACCAGCCGAGCCATGGCCACCCCAAGGTGACAGTAAATATAGCGGTACATTCATGGTACCTGATGACAGCCCATAATACTACACCATGGTTGGTCCAAGAGATTCAGTCCTTGGTGGCTGATGTAAAAATTCAGACAAGACAACATGAAATATCAGCGAAATGGAAGTAACACGCTGTATCACTATGACAACCAGGTACTGTGAAGTTAGTATTATCCTGTAATGGAAACGCTCTCCAGGAATACAGAGATGAGTCGAGCCGAGCTAGTTCCACATTGTGGAAACGTGGCATGAGTCTACTTTCTACATATATAAATGGTTAAACCACAATTCTTATTTTTGCATTATTATACACAAATGAAAACAGAAAACAGTAAAATAAATACTCAGTAAAGTACAAATACAGCATTTTTGGGACTATAAAATACATGGAACAGGTTTTAATTTTCTTATATATGAATGAATTCTGATTGTGTTTAGTGACTTGGAATTTTGTTTTTTCATCTAATAATTTTGACTATTTATCTAATCATTTTAACTTTTTAATCTCATAATTTAGATTTTTTTATCTAATAATTTTGTTTATTTTATCTAATAATTTTTACTTTTTAATCTCATAATTTTGTCTTTTTACCTTATGATTTTGACTTTACCTAATCTGCTTTATAATCCAGTGCACTTTATATATATGAAGAACCTTAAAAAATAAACCATTCATTGATAGTGTGCCTTATAGTGTGGAAAATATGGTACCTAAAAAAAATCTACTTAAGTAAAGTAACAAAGTGCATCTTCTTAGTTACTTCCAACCTCTGGCTATTACCATGTCATTACCAATCTGATATGTAAAGTTATAACCTAAAATAAAAATAGAGGCTAATGCAAACATAATTAAAGTGAACGCTTACATAACATTTGGTGACTTGCAGGTTGCGTTTGTTCTGTTTCTGCTTTTGAGCGTTGGACAAACTTTCTGGTCCGAAGCTCATGGTGTCGACCATGGTCAGCGCCCTCTCACGGTGCAGCCGAATACTGATGAGAAAGTAGAGGATGCTGATGATGAGCATTGGGAGCAGGAAGAAGAACAATGTGGAGATGAGGATGATCAGGTTGTACATCCAGGTGGGCTTGACCAGATCTGAGGACGGAGATGCAACAGTGAGCAGATACAATCACGACAACAGTAGTTTTAATGCTTCTGAACATGAGTCTGGGCATTAATGTGAAGACTTTTATCACCTAAAATCAGATGTGGTAAAAGTACTCACATTTTGTATTTGAGTAGAAATACAGCTACATGTGCGAAAAAAGTAGAAGTACTGATTCAAGTCTATTACTTACATCAAAGTAAGAAAAAACCCCCACAACTTCTCATTTGTAATAAACTAAAAAATTAAAAGTGCATTTTTTTTGACCATGAAATATTTATTTAACCAGGAAAAATCTGAAAAGTTGTTGTGTTTAGAATGATCAACAACTGCAACAAGGGAATAAATATCAAAGGGTACCGAATCAACAACTTGTGGTATGCTGATGACACTCTACTATTGGCCCAGACTGAAGAAGACCTCCAGGAACTCATGGATGGAGTCAATGAGGCAGTAAAGTAGCCTAGCTGCGCTTTCCCTACGACTGGCCAATGAATCACAGTGGGAGTAAAAGTGACAACAGAGCTGTGACGACTTGGAGAGAACCAACCAGAAACAACCATAGAAGAAGAACAACGACGACGATAGATGACTGCTGACTGGGTGATTTTTTTTTTAATCAAAGACGAGTGAAGAATGTGAGAAAACGTCAGCAATCTTTAAAATCTTTTTACAACAACAGTCGTTTAGCTCCATAATTATATAATGTATGGGTCTAGTGGTGCTTCATAGTCAGGGGAGGCGGGGCTAAAAGGTTGTTTTTCAAATCCCTCTGTATGCAATAGGACAGTACTACAACCAATCAGCGTAATCTTTAGGATGATGTAGTTAGAAAGTTCATGGAGGAGTCCGGAGAAAGTTAGGAATGACTAAACAAAATGGTGGATTATGGAGCTTAACGACTGTTGTCGCTTCTGTAAAAATAATTTAAAGATTGTTGACGTTTTCTCACATTCTTCACTCATCTTTGATGTTACTCTTTCATGTACAACCCACACAATGCACATAAAGTGGAGTCATGAAGCAGATGGTTTATAACAGAACCATCCACTTTACACTGAGCATCTAATCTTTCCATGTCTGTTCAGATTCTCTCCTCCAGTTTCCTCCCACCATCATCAAACATGCATCTTAATATGGTAATTGAGTTCAATCTAATGTAATGATTGGATATTTGTATGTATGATCCTGGCGACAAGTACAGGATGTATCCCACCTACCCATTGGTAGCTGGTAAGGGTGTTAAATATGTAGCCTGTGGGCCTTAATCGGCCCGCTAAAGGGTCCGGTCAGGACCACGAGATGAATATATGAATAAAATAATCATTAAAATGAAGAAAAATGACCAAAACATTTACTAAAATTCCATTTAAATTTCACATTTTGACCCCTGACTTATCTTGGAAACTTGAGCCAACCAGCATTGAAGACTTAAGTTTTCTCTATCACTAACACACACATGTAGTAAAATTTC